>KE156801.1:152805-169882 GCA_000411055.1 Leavenworthia alabamica
GCCTCACTTACACAGTACCGACAATCACTTCCCGGTAGGTCACCCATCCTAGTACTACTCCAGTCCAAACACGCTTAACTGCAGAGTTATGAAGGAGTGGTTGACCGAAAAGATAAGTGCACTTTGGTGACATAGGTAGCCAAATCAAATGTCTTAACCATCTTCTCATGCACTACCATACCAGAACATGGGATGTTACACATCTCTTCTGTATACGGTGTTTCTTGGCGTCATTTCTCGATCTAATGCAAGGCCCAACAGGTAATAAGGCCCAGATAATAGTTTACTAGAACAATAGGTACTGGACCTATTGGGTGAATTTGTCGACTTGTAAAATTAAAATTATAAATGGGTTGTAAATTTAAAAGAGATGGACCGAATATCTAAGGCCCAAGTACACGTTAAAGTCAGCGAAACCCATATGTTTAGTTGACTGCGCGTGAAAAAACTTTCCTCACTCACATTAATAGCGCGTGGTAATAACTCGCTCAAATTCCCTGGTTTTTCGTAGTCTATAGCAAGGCAAATCAGCTTATTTTCAAAAATTACATAATTATAGCGCGTGGAAGAGATCTTATGACTTCACAGAATAATAGAAATACACAAGCGATAAAATTCAACAAGTGGCTAAATCCATTTCTACTTAACTTAACCGGATTTGACCGGAATTTTATTTGCGGTCATCGAACCGGCTTACTGTTATCGATAGCTATTATCCACTGCGGCTAGGCTCAAAATTACTTCTCTTAATAACCGTTGATCTCATTTTTGGATTAGTTGTCATCGATGGCTATGAGTACTTTTAAACCGGAGGTTGTTCGTGAGCTGATAAACACTATTAAGTCTATAACAGAATTTAAGCGCCATTTTTTTCAATCTTCTCTTTTTAATTTCTTCCACTCTGTTTCTCCTCTAACTGATTAATTTCTCTCTTTCCCGAGAAAATTTAATTTTCTTGGTGCTCTGAGAAAATCTTCGGTCGAAGAGCTAAAATGAGGAAACGAATAGCTTCATCTCTTCTGTATATGGTATTCGTTCTGCTTCTTCTTCTTGGAGTAATTTCTCGATCTAATGCAAGCTCACGGACAAGTCGATGTAAGTATCATAAGAAATTTCAGTAGAATCTCCAGTTAAGCTTGAAACATTGTATCTCTTAGCTATAGTGATGAAGTTTTCGTTGATCCATAGAAAATTCTTGCGATTAGACGCTGGAAATGAACAGAAGTTTTTGATTCTTCTCTGATTTGCTTCTCTGGTTATCTTCCCTGATTCGTTTACTGTTGAATTATTCGTTTCAGCTCCTAGTTTCATGCGATTCATAACGAACGCAACTGATTTTGCGTCGGAGGAATATTACGACTACATAATCGTCGGAGGAGGAACGGCGGGATGTCCACTAGCCGCCACACTTTCACAATCTTTCCGTGTTCTTCTGCTCGAACGTGGTGGCGTTCCATACACCAGACCTAACCTGATGACACATGATGGTTTCTTGACCACTCTCACAGAGGTCAACAACTTCGATTCGCCAGCTCAGTCCTTCGTCTCTGAAGAAGGAGTTCCAAACGCCAGAGGTCGTGTTCTTGGAGGAAGTAGTGCAATCAATGCTGGTTTCTATAGCCGAGCTGATAAACAATTCTTTGAGAATTCAGGTCTTAATTGGGATCTGACTATTGTAAACCAGTCTTATGAATGGGTAGAGAGAGCTATTGTGTTTAGACCTCAGCTCAGAACTTGGCAATCTGCGATTAAAGATGCGTTGATTGAAGTTGGTGTTCATCCGTTTAACGGCTTCACCTTGGAGCATAAAGTAGGGACTAAGATCGGAGGGTCTACGTTTGATCGTACTGGGAGAAGACACAGCTCTGTAGATCTTCTTAGATATGCAAGAAGTTCCAACATTAGAGTTGCAGTTTACGCAACTGTAGAGAGAGTACTACTAGCTTCATCTCCAAGTGACTCAGGTTCAAACGTCTCAGCTATTGGAGTTGTTTATCGTGATCAACTTGGACGTTACCATCACGCAATGATACGAGATAGAGGAGAAGTGATACTATCAGCTGGTGCACTTGGTAGTCCACAGTTGCTTTTTCTCAGTGGGATTGGTCCAAGAAGTTATCTATCAACTTGGGGGATTCCAGTAGCTCTTGATCAGCCTCATGTGGGAAATTTTGTGTATGATAATCCAAGGAATGGTATCTCCATTGTTCCTCCAGTTCCAATGGAGAACTCATTGATACAAGTTGTAGGCATTACTGAGGACGGAGCTTTTCTTGAAGCTGCTTCTAGTGTGATTCCATTTGCGTCACCTTTACATTCAGTTTTCATCAGAGCACCAGCTTCTCCTTTGTACGTTCCAGTAACAACTATAATGGAAAAGATCCTAGGTCCGGTCTCTATTGGTTTACTAAGGTTAGCATCAACAGATGTGAGGATAAACCCAGTTGTTAGGTTCAACTACTTCAGTGATCCACAGGATTTAGAGAGATGTGTAAATGGAACAAGAAAGATTGGAGAAATACTTAGAAGCAGAGCTATGCAAGACTTCATGATAAGGGAATGGTTTGGGAGTCGTAGGTTTAGGTTTGTAGGAGCTCCATTGCCAATAGACCAATCAAATAATCTTGTGATGGCAGATTTTTGCAGAAGAACAGTGAGTACTATATGGCATTACCATGGAGGAGCTGTTGTTGGAAAAGTAGTAGACTCTGATCTTAAAGTCGTTGGTGTTAATTCTTTTAGACTTGTGGATGGATCAACCTTTAGTATCTCTCCTGGAACTAATCCTCAGGCAACCATAATGATGCTTGGAAGGTAAGAAACTATCAAAGTGTCTATATATATACACTCTAGAAACTGTATCATATGACCATTATTGCAGGTACATGGGGCTGAAGATGCTGAGAGAGAGAATGACACAGTATTGACCTCTTTCTGGATTCTTTTGCTGTTATTTTCATTTGTAGAGCTGATTCGTTTGATTTTACTCATGAGTAGCCATTGTTGTAAAGTTTCAAACCTTCCTATGTCATAAAGCAAAGTGAAAACAAGAAGCAGTACTCTTCGCTATCGTCTCTTTTGGCACTGTGACAATCAAACGCAGACCTATCAGGCCCCAAATCAACCAAGATGATCAACAAGGATTCATTACAAAGGTTTTTCATATATAGAGTTATAAACAAAGCATATTTTCAAAGTGAGCAATATACACAAATACTCCTTTGAGGATAATAGAAGCAACATTACGATATAGATAGTCCAAGGATGGTTTTTGGTTTAGTTGATTTATCCTCTGGCTTTAAGCTCAGCAAGCCTCCTGGATAAATCATCCTCATCTACTTTCTCTTCTGTTTTAGTAGCAATGGCATGACCAGCAGGCTGAGGTAATCCTACAGAGACTTCAAGACCATAGTCATCTGCTACCTGTTGCATCAGGCTGTTGACTTCACCTTCTGGAGTGGATAATGAAGTTGAACCAGCCATTGCGTTCTCCATGAACTCAGCTTGGACTTCCATGTTCACAAACTGCTTCTCGAATGAATCCATTGTCTCTGACATCTTCTGTAGATTGCCTGTTCAAATACAAAACGCAATAAAGCATTTCAACATAAGATCGAATTAGGCATTCATCATAACCTCAATTTCACAAAATTAAAATTAATAATCAGCAACACAGCCACCATCAGAAACGATTCTAAAGCTTTTATTTTTTAACCAGGATCAGAAAAAAAAAGGACGTCTTTGTAGATATTATATAACAAAAATATGATCATGGATGATGATGTTGATATATACCTGTGGCAAGGGAAGATTCGAGGGATTTAACGATATTAGTCATGGATTTAGTAATGGTGGTCATCTTAGCCTGAGTATCAAGGCGAGCAACAACAGCGTCGAGACGAGAAGCGAGACGAAGGTAATTCATCTGCTCGCTACGTTTACGAATAGCGTTCTCAGCGTAGATCCGAGCACCATCCATGTTTCCCTTCTCAATAGCCTTTTTGACCTTGAGTTTCTCTGCTTTCTCCTCCTTCTCACACTTCCTTGACTGCCTTTGCAGAGATTTCGACGTGAATTTCAAATCAAATATTTGATTCATCAACTTATCTGTGTTACCCATGGTGAATTGATTCGTCTCAATCTGAACTCGCTTGGATCTATCGATACAATTTTCAAAACGGAGAATTTAGGGTTTGTTCTGTATCTGGGAAAAGATCTCGACGCGTTGTCAATGGGAAGAAGAAAAAATATAAATGTTTAAAGTCAACTTTGGTTTTCATAATTCAGATTGGACATGACCGGTTCAAATCTTTATCGGTCATATCCGGTTTAAGTTTTATCCAGGAAAAAAGGCAAGGAATGACGCACACGTGTCAAGAGTGACTCAGCACTAGTTAGGGTCCGAACTCTTTCAGGGTTATTATGAGGATTTATAAGCCCATTACGGCCCATAAGTAATATACACTCCTCACGTCCACACATAATGTATTTCTCAGTTCTCATAATGTAGGTAACAAGTTGTTACTAACAACACATTAATGTCTTACCCACTCATATGACCAATAATACATCAAGATCCTCATTGAATTTAGAAGACAAGTACAACACTGAGATAAACCCTAAAGAACAATGTAAACTATTCATTTGTTTCAAGGTTGATAAATTTCCAAAGTAAATCTGAAAACATGATTAACTTCCCACGCAAGCAACAAAGCGGACGGATTAACCAAAATAGGGTTACACAGTTCATTAGAAAAATCTAATCCTATACTTCAATGAATCCAATATTAACCACACAAAGAGATTGAGATACTTAGTCTCCAACGCAATTCTAAACACCTGCTTTGTTTCCAAGTCTTTCTCGAAGAATCTTGACTCCCATGTATCTGCAAAGATTGACAAAATCCTCTGTTTATATACAGAATTTAAACGAAACCTCATATTCATTATGTTGGTATTGATTTTGATTTACCTTCCCATCATCATGACTGTGGCTTGAGGGTTAGTTCCTGGAGACTCAGAGAACGTTGAACCATCGATAACTCTAAGCCTGTCGACACCAAGAACTTTGCGGTTAGGGCTTACAACTTTACCCACAAGACACCCACCATGATAATGCCAGATTGTGACAACAGTGTCTTTACAGAACTGAGCCATTGATTTAGTATCATTCAATTGTTTTGCTCTTAGATTGATGTTTGCCTTGACGCTTAAGCTAAGCATCTTCTGTACGTTTTGCTTCTCGCACTGTGTGTAGTTTAGAAAGCGCTTAGATGTCACCACTTTTGAAACCAAACGAATAGCTTCAACACAACGTTGAAGATCCTTTGGGTGTTTGAAGTAATTGAAGGTAACTGAAGGGTTGTCATCTACATTTGTGTTGACCAAACTCAAATGCCCTCTAGAGATTGGGTAAGCTAGTTTCTCCAAGATGAAACTTCCATTGAATGTTTCGTGTAAATGGCATTTGTTTCTTGTGATGTAAGCTTGTGTTGCTTCTGCTCTTCTTTCTTTTGTATGAATCGTCGAAAACAATTCATTCTGCAAACAAAATCAAAAGCATCAAAACACATTATTCTCCTACAAAGAGAATATAGTTTATGTTACCTTGTCCGACATAATCCCATAGTGAGTATGAATACTCTCAGGTGATTGCCCAAAGCCAGTGCTGGCTTCAACATACACACCCATCTTTGTAATTCCAACAGTCTGAATAAGAGACTGTTCTAAAGGCTGCTTTGAAGGTACCAAGATTGTATTCATTGGATTATCAGCCATTCCTTTTCCCACATGTTCATTCTCAAGAACCAAAGGAATCTTAAGTCTCTGAAGCTCTTTCTTAGGTCCAATTCCACTTAACATCAACATCTGTGGTGAACCAATGGCTCCACTAGATAAGATCACTTCACTTCCCTTTCTATTAGAGAGTAAAGCCTGGTGTTGATTACCTTTCTCATCTTTAAATATAACTCCTGTTACTCTAGGCCTTAGTCCTACATCCAAAAAAAAAAAAAGTTAGCTTTACAAAGCATTTCGTCGAACACTTGGAAGACAAACAAAAATTAACAAATACCTGAGGTATCAAAGACGATTTTTTGCACTGTGGCGTAAATCAAGACTCTAAGCTTCTGAGGGTTAGCATAAGCAAGAAGCTCCGCCGCTGTATGACGACGGCCAAATCTGTCGAAAATTGTGCCGCCGATTTTGGTTCCGGAGACATGATCGTAAGTAAAGCCATTGAAAGGTCTGACTCCAACCTCTAGAAGACTATCTCTCAGAGCTTTCTGCCATAACGTTAACTTTGGCTTATGAACGATCTCTCTCTCAATCCATGGATACGACTCCTTCACCAGCTTCGGATCCCATCCTGCTCGCTTCACGAACCTGAATGATGTGGTCCGTGATATTTAATTTTTGACGAACTTATTTTTTTATTTTATTTTTGTAAATTTAATTACACGTATTTTATTTAATACGTGTCAAAAAATTTAAAAAATGGCTCATTATTACACAACATTCTCGATCGGTGCGTTTAAATAAATGTAACACATCGTCGATTATAACAATTATTTATATATTTATACTTATATATATACACTTACGTTGCATCAGCTCTGGAGTAGAACCCGGCGTTAATACAAGAACCACCGCCAAGAACTCTAGCACGAGCGTTATAAACGCCGTCAGTAGAAACAAACGGTTGTGAAGCAGATGAAGCTGACGTGTCAGCAAGTCCAATATGAAAATTCCTAAGGAAAGAGACGTTTGCGTTTGTAAACGGAACTCCACCTCTTTCCAAAACAAGAACGCTAAAATTACGCGACAGCGTTGCGGCAAGAGGACAACCTGCGGTTCCACCGCCAATTACAATGTAGTCGTATGAAGAATCTCGACCGTTAGATGAAAAAGAAGATGATGAAGATGATGAAAATGAACTTGCTTTATTAATAAATGTGTATCTGTAAGGATTAAACTTCAACTTCTGCTCTTCACCTATAAAATTAAATGTTAATTAATTAATTAATTAATTACGTCATTAAATGTGTTTAACAGAACAGTTATGTCTTGTCTCATTTCAGAAGCAAAAACACAACTACTACACAGAAACATCAATGGAGATAATACAAAACAGTCTAGTTCAAACTCTTAACACATTAACATTGTCTTAAGGAGAGAGAAGTGTGACCTTTAGAAGCAGTGGAGGAGAGAGAAGTAAGAAGAGCAAAGAGAAAGAGCTTGAGAGCCATTGGAGACTTCAAAAACCAAAACTGAAGAACTTGTTATGTGGCTTTTCATGAATGGTCTTGTTTTGTGTGTTTCTTCTCCTATAAATAAACACTTATGATCCAACAAAGCAACTATATTAATTACACCCACATGTTATATATATATATATATGTAGCTATTTATACGAATAAATTTACATTCGGTAAAAAGTTAAAATAGTAAAAAAGTACATTTGATATTAATAGAGTAACAAGTTAATAAATATATAGATGTGGTGGTCTACAATTAAACGTAGATTTGAGTAACTTTGTGTCCCATATTTTTCGAAAATAGAAAATGAAAATGACATGTGATATAGTCTTGCTCAGTTAATTACTCCATTGTTATAAATTTTCACCTAATAAAATTTTTTTTCTACCTATAAACTTATTGTATTTTTCACAGTAGAATTATTGGTATATAATTAGATTAGACTTATTTGTTATAAATTTATTATTTAAGTAGTACTAATTAAAAATTGGTCCTATTAAAAAAAGTTGTTTAGAGATTTTAGCAGTTTATATTAATTATAATATTGTATATATTTATTATAAATTTATTTATTCCAATTAAAATGTTTTATCGTATGTACCATTTTAAAAATTATAGCTTCACTTTCCTACAAATTTATAAAATATAATCATTGTACCTTATTATTTTATATTCTTTGAATCTATAATTATATTATTAAAAAAATATATATTATTTTATAATATAATATTTAATATCAATATATTTATAAAAATTTATAAAACATACTATAATTATGTTACATATAATTTTATATTTAAAAATATATATATAATTAAAAATATATATCAACTATATTTTTACATGCAATAAAACTGGTGAGTTATAATTATAATTACATTTTATATATATTATACAAAGATTGATTTCACATTTTTGACTGTTTAGTCCAGCTGTAAAAAATACTTTATTATTAGGAGTAACTAACATATACTATAGTATCATATAAATAAATTAAAGATAAAAAAGTGAGTTGTACTTGTACAGCTTGTCTATATCATTAATGGCGATATGAAAACAGTTGAAGTATAAAGTTTGCTAGCCGTTGGATCAAGACTTCATAATTTCATCGTGTAACAATTAATCATCTTCACCTAACTAAAAAGATACCTTAAATTTTATTTCATAATAGTATGATCAAGTGTTACTAATAAAATTATAATCACCTTGTATAAGTTAGTTGTAAATTTAAGATTTTGATTTTGATGTTACAATAAGAGTACTAGTATTGAATTTAAATGTCACATGACTCATATTATCGTGTTACGTACGATGGTCTCTTTATATAAATATTATAACTTAATAGTTTCATTTGATAGTTAATTAAGTAGATATATAAATATAGTTATGATATAGAATTTACATACGAATGTTTCTTGGTAAGGTAAGTTATTCTTGTTTAATATACAAAAATATATAATTAATTACTAAAGATAAAATTTGAATTTAAATGAATAATAAAGACAATTATTTAACCGAGATAGTGACGGTAGATATAGAAAGAAATAATGATAATAAATACACACACCAATCCATGAGTTGGATTTTAAATGTAAATATTAATATTAATTTATAACTTTTTTATCAAAAATAATATTAATTTTTGCTCATTTTGCATGGGGCTAGCATCTTATCCTATAACGTCCACTTTCATGAAACGAGTTATTGTAAAACGTAAATATTTATCAATATTTTATTTTCCAAATTTACACACGAGAAAAATATTTTATTTTAAAGTATTAACTATAAAGTATTAAAGTCAGGCATGACCACGATTTTAAGATTATTAACTATAAAGTATTAAAGTCAGGCATGACCACGAATTTAAGATTATTGTGGTTACGGTTAATTAATCATCGGTTATATTTATAATTTTTTTAATTTTAATTTTAGTCATTTAATATACGGTTACGGTTAAAACCGGTTACAACTAAAAATGGTTACGGTTAAAAACAATTACAGTTATATACGGTTAAATTTAATTTATTTATTTACTAATAACATTAAAATAATATTTTTAATATTTTTATTTACTAATAACATAAAAATAATATTCTTAATATTTTTACCAAAATATATTTAAACACTATTGCAAATATTAAATAGTGATATTTCAACTAATTTTATCATATAACTGATTATATATACATTTTGTTTTATTTTTAAAACGGTTACGGTTATAGTATTACGGTTACACCATATAGTTAACTAACGGTTTTTATACGGTTACAGTTAATAATTTACGGTTAATCATAATTATTATGTTTTACGGTTAGCGGTTACGGGTATTAACCTTTTAATATAATTATAATTTAATTATGATTAAAAATGAACGGTTACGGTTAGATTTTGGTCATGCATAATTTTGTATATAAAGAGAAGTGGAAGTAAAAGATCTCTAAACGCAGCGTTTTGGAGTCATGAGTAAAAAAGTTATACAAACAACAATATAAATACAAATAAACAATAACATCTTATTAAACATTATATATAAAAAGAATTATATTTTAAATCAATCTAAAGACTAAGCTAAACCAACATGGTATTTACAATCTTTGAATGCTAATGATCTAACAAGTTGACGAACAGTGTTACAACTAAGAAACTCAACTTCATAAACGTACTTAACTCTATACGCCTCAAGCAACTGTGTATCTTGTGTCGTGACAATAAGTCTACTCCCTCGACCAAACCCGTTACATTGCTCAGCAAGTATATCAAACTGTTCGATCTTGTCTACATCATTAGCCACAATCAAAACCTTCTTGTTCATTACTCTTGCTTTGATTGCTTTAAGACATCTAAGTTTCTTTGTTGTTAAACCATCTCCTTGCATCTTGTAATAAAGCTCTTCTTGTAAATGAGATTGACGACAATGTTGTGAACTTTTTTTAACGTTTTCGAGAAAACAATGAGCTTCGAAGTAAGATGAAATGGTTTGATAAACGTTTTTAGAGAGTTGAAATCTACCATTGGTTCCTCTTGCCCAAATTCCGACAAATCTGATGTCTTCAGTTGATTCTAAGTTTAGTAATGGATTTAATACTTTCATGTGTTCTTCAATACCAATTAGGTTACCAGTGCTTTGTGTTACTGGAAATAACATGTCTGATATTCTCTCAGTAATTTCATCAACTAGCTTTGAGTCATCTTCCCTGTAAAGATTGAATTTGAGAAACGATTCAATAAATCTAAAATTATAAACGAAACTCCGATAAAGAAATTGAACCGAACTTACTAAACCGAATCGAATTACAAAAAAAAAAACTGAACCGATCGGTATTTTTTACAAGCATATGGATATAAATATGGTTTTTCGGTAAAAATTGTGCCGAACCGAAAAAATGAATGAACCAAATTTTTTTTTTTTTTAGATTTTTATTTTATTTTTATGTTTAAATAAATTTTATGTGTTTTTTTTTTATCTTAAACCGAACTAAACTGAATCGAACAAATAAAATAACCCAAAATAAAATGAAAAAGTAGAATAAAATGTTATTTTTATCCTAAAATGGAATCAAACTTAAGAAATTAAAAACGATCAAAACTTTTTTATATGTAAAATCAAATCGAACCGAAAAAAATAAAATAAAACAAACTGAAATATAAATTTTAAACCAATCATAACCTTTTTATAAATAACGAAACATCGAAATTTTCAACCCAAACCGAACCGAACAAATGCTCAGACCTACTCTACTCTAAACCCAATTCATCAATTTAAGAAACAGATATGAAAATTTTACCAATTATGTGAACACGCGCCAGATAAACTTGCTAATTTAGTCAACGCTGTTCTCCAAGCTTTGACTTTTTCTTTGGTTTCTCTCTTCTCATGTTTCTTGAATTGTTTAGCAACTAATCCACTTTGTCTCCTCACAGATGAAGGATCAATCTCATAGAAAATAGGGATCACAATGAGTAAACCCTTATTCTCAAGTTCCAAAATTTCTATAAGCTCTTCAAGACACCAGAACGAAGCACAGTAACTCTCAGAAACCACAACAATGGCGATTTTTGAGTCTTTGATAGCTTGAAGAAGCTCTGGTGAAATAGGACGACCTATCACCAATTCTTTATCGTCTTTAAAAGTTCGAATCCCTTTTGCTTCTAAGTTCTTGTAAAGAAAACTGATGAAGTTTTTGCGAGTATCTGCGCCTCTAAAGCTTAGAAAAACGTCGAATTTTGGTGGAGTGAATGAAGAAGATGATGCAGAAGACAGTGGTGAAACTAGTCGTATAGATTTCACTTCTGTCTTAAAACATGTTATCTTTTTTAAGATCGAGTTCATCTCACTTTTTTGGGATTTTTGAGTATGTCTCTGGTTTAAGTGTAATGAGTTAACGACTTTAACTGTATTTATAGATAGTACTATGAAGAGAAAACGTGACAACCGTAAAAGATTTTTTTGGGTAAAAGGAAATTATTTTTAAAAAATTGTTTTTACAACATATCATTTTTAGAAATATTAAGAATAAAAGTCAAAAGTTGTAAATATTAATTAAATAATACTTCTTCTGTTTTTAAAGCGTGTTATTATTATATTTTCATACATATTAAAAAAATATGTAAATTTTTACTTTTTATATTTTATTAATACACTGAAATTTTTTGTTCTAATTAATAATTAAGATAAAAAGCAACAAAATAATATTTAAATTAATAATTTGCATCAGAAATATAAATTATATACTATTATTTTACATTTTTGAATTTGGTTCTCAAATAAAAGTTGAACCGATCGAATTAAACCATTCTTCTAGATTCACGTGTAATTAACGCGTTAAAACCGTGTTATTCTAGATCAACATAGAATTGCTCTACTTTTAGAGACATGTATGTATGTAATAATATCAAAATATTATATATCACCATTCTAAAATTGAATTTTTCTAATTTCTGACAAAATCTTGGGTTTTGTTGTTGTTGTCCATAAATAAATATGTCACAACTCAATCGCAATCGTGTTATTCCAAAATAATAATTTAAACACACGTCGAAGATAGGAGATTTGAATACTTTTGTTATACCTTAGAATTAATAAATTTTATTCATAGTTGACACTTGAAAAAATCTAACATATTTTATACGTTATATAGGGACAGACAATATCTATTCATTGAGATCGTTACTAATGTAAAATATACTATTTCTATATTTTGCCAAGTCATATTTTGTCAACACTACTATAAAATATTTATATTTTCTATATACAAAATTTAAAAATTTAAAAATACTTATTTTAGTTATATATATACTAAAATTTTAAAATAATTAATATTTTTAATTATATATTTAATATTTGTTAATTTTATTTTAATTTATAATTTTATTAAAAGCTACTCATGACCATTTTCTTATTTTTTCTTGTGTTTTTATATGGTGAAAATGTAAAATATTTATACCATTTTGACAAAATTATTGAGATTAATAAAAAATTAAAAGACCAAAAACTAACACCAATAATAAACACACGAACTGAATGGTCCGGATAAGACTCGACAGAAGAAACAGAAGACGAGACTGCAACTCAAGAACCCATCAAACACGATGGACCGAACACTTTCTTATTGTTTTACTCTATATAAGAAGTCAAACATAGGTTTCTTTAAAAAATGTTTATGCTATATTTGTTTTCTTAATTAAGAATTAAAGTCAAAGCAATTACAACGTTGTCAGAAGAAATATTCATAAGTTGTGGAACCCTTTAATTTATTGGTTAAGGGGTGCTTTTATGCCAGGTTTGAGATTAAACACAAAAGATTTCATTTATTACATATTTTTAAATAAACAAAGTGTCTTTAAGAATTTTCTGTAGAAAAATTAAATGGTATGAAAATAGCTTATATATCATAAAAAAAATTGTATATACATAATTACTTGTAAAAATTTTATATAGACGAAACCTTGTAAAAATAAATTATTATCGCATTAATAAAAATTATTACTAACAACTATAAAATAAAATTAAATAAGTCGATAAAGCTGTAAACTATAGTAATAGTATTATAGAATTTTAAGCCGCAACTCCATTTGGGCCAAGTGGGCTTTTTAAGTTCAGTAATATGTAATATCATGCATTATACTGGCCCAATTAATAATTAGTATGGCCCAACACTTTTCCTAGGAACGCATAAATTATAATACGAAACAAGTGTAAAAATTGGATGAGAACAAATGAATAGCGTTTCTAAATTAAAACAACCGCAATTTAGAAACGCTGATTACTGTATTTATTTTACTTCAGCTTTAGTATAATGCAACCGAATTAAGTAAGAAAAGTATAAATGGCATAGTGAAATTAAACTTAACATAAATAAACATACATATATTAATAGTATTTAAGTTTAATAAATGTATCTGTTTTTATATTTTTTCAGTTTTGAATTAAGTGTTGTTTTATCATTAATATTTTATTTTATATTAAATATCATTTTATAATTTTTAAGATAAATATTTGATAAAACTTCTAAATATATATCATTGTCTTAATGCATTAAAAGTTTTATATACATTGATAAAATATAAAACAATTTTTAAAATAAGAGAATTTTTTTTTTTTTTGGTCAAAAGAGAAAATTTTAAATATATCTCTACATGAAAAAATTGTTAAAAAAACAATTTTACATTAATAATATATTCCCATAATATATTTAACTGGAAAAAACTGCATCTTTCTTCAAGCTTTCTCTCTCTACCAATTAAAGCATCTCTCTTTCTTCGCTCTCCACTACAACTCCTTCAGACTCGTTCTCTATTCCAATTTTATTCTTCTTCATCATCTTCATCTTCATCTTCTCGTTAGGGTTTTGATTTGTTCATCACAGACCTAAATCATCAACCTTTCTTCTTTCTCTACGATGACCTCGAAGAACAATGGTTTACCAGCAGCACTTGTATCGAATCTCCAAGATGTGCTTTCAAAACGAAGAGTAGGGAACGATGGATCAGTAGAGGAAGCTCCATCTACATCTGATTCCATCGTTAAACCTGTTGAAGATGAGATCGATGACACTAGACCTATTGTTTTAGTTACTAATGGAGATGGAATTGATTCACCTGGACTTGTTTCTCTCGTTGAAGCTTTAGTTCTCGAAGGACTTTACAATGTTCACGTTTGTGCTCCTCAAACGTGAGGTTTCTTTATTTGATTACTAATCTTAGTGTTCTCGATTGTTTAGTTTTGTTAAATTTCTTAACTTTACTGAATCTATAGGGATAAATCAGTTTCTGCTCATTCTATAACACCTGGTGAAACCATTGCTGTTAGTTCTGTTAATATCAAAGGTGCCACAGCTTTTGAAGTTTCAGGTATACTAATAAAGCTTTAAAAGTGTAGTCTTTGTTTAAAGAAGATTCATTGATTAGTCTTTTGTTCTCAGGGACTCCTGTGGATTGCATTTCATTGGGATTATCAGGGGCACTCTTTGCTTGGTCAAAACCAATACTGGTTTAAAGTTTAAACATTTGAATCATCTCATCATTTTG
Organism: Leavenworthia alabamica; assembly: GCA_000411055.1. Classification (NCBI taxonomy): domain Eukaryota; kingdom Viridiplantae; phylum Streptophyta; class Magnoliopsida; order Brassicales; family Brassicaceae; genus Leavenworthia; species Leavenworthia alabamica. Next base: position 167,590 of record KE156801.1, read on the forward strand.
ACTTATTATGATATTTTTGGTGTTTTTGTAGTTTATGTATCTTTGTCTTTGTTTGTTATCTTCAGGTGATTAGTGGGATTAATCAAGGATCAAGCTGTGGGCATCAAATGTAAGTTCTTGTGTCCTTTATACAACTTGTTACTCATTGTCTGTGTTTGTCTGCTCTGTGTTTGCTGATTTGAGAACTCTGCAGGTTCTATTCAGGTGCAATTGCTGGAGCTAGAGAGGCTTTAATCTCTGGAGTACCCTCTTTGTCAATATCATTGAACTGGTGAGTAGTATCATGAGAATGTGTGCTGCTACATATTTGGAAACTATTGGCCATTGTTTTACTTATTGACTATAGGAAGAAAGATGAAAGCAAAGAAAGTGACTTTAAGGATGCTGTTACTGTTTGTTTACCTTTGATAAACGCAACGATTAGAGACATTGAGAAAGGACTTTTCCTTAAAGACTGTTCTCTCAACATAGATATTCCAACATCACCTTCATCAAACAAGGTTTGAATACGAAAAACATGATGTATTGCTTGCAATGGTTACTAGAATCTTTGATGTTGTGAAATATGAGTCTCACTTGTCAATGAATTAGTGAAGTTGATGTTTTGTGTGGGTGTATGAATAGGGTTTCAAGGTAACAAAACAAAGCATGTGGAGACAGAGTCTTAATTGGCAAGCGGTTTCAGCTAACCGTCACCCTGGTGCTGGGAACTTCATGTCTAACCAACAGAGTCTAGGAGCTCAGCTTGCTCAACTCGGTAGAGATGCTTCAGCTGCTGTGAGTTTAATCATAGAAGTTTAAACTTCGACTTTGCTGTTTTTATATTGGTTGTTGGCAATCTCAGGGGGCAGCTCGTCGTTTTACTACTCAGAAGAAGAGTATTGTGGAGATTGAATCAGTTGGTGTTGCTGGTAAAACTGATAGCCGTGTTAAGAAATATTTCCGGTTAGAGGTAAAGAAAACTCTGTACCCATTCTCTTCACAAACCAATATGTTTAGGATTCAGATTTATATTATTTATATGCAGTTTCTTAATAAAGAAGAAGAACACACAGATGAAGATTTAGATATCAAAGCTGTAGAAGATGGTTTTGTAAGTTGTCATGATCATGCTCTTTTCTCTGAATCAACCCTTCAGCTCTTAACTAGTTCTGTTCTATATACTCTTTTGGTAATGACAGGTTTCTGTGACTCCATTGGTTTTACGTGCGAAAATTGACTCGGAAACTCAAGCTGCAGCATCAGAATGGATCTGTAAAGCTCTTAAATGAAAAAACTCAGTCACAAGTTTGCCAACAAATATGGTAAATGGATTCAGTATTTGTTTGTTCTTGTTGTCAATTAACCATTTTGTTTTGTTTGATTCCCTTACAAGTCTCGTAGGTTGTTTTGTGTTGGCTTGTTTGTTTGTTTGTCAGTAGCTGTTTGGGAAACACTTACCTTTGTAATTGGAAAATAGTGTCTGTCTCCTTGAACTCTACCTTTTGAGATTAGATGACGTGAAAGCCTTTAAGATTAGACGACGTGAAAGCCCGATGGGCCTAGAAGACTCAGATACGGTGGCGGTCGTTATTACAAACTAACGAGCAAAGAGCAATCTCTTGTTGAGTCCTAAGACGTAAAGATTAGTTTTGGTCCTAAGATGGACTAAACAGTAATAATTGTATTCACCACAAAAAATTACGTACGTACGTATAAGAAAAAATTAAATAAAAAACAAACACAAGGGAAAGCCAAAACTTCAATTAAAAAAATCCGAATTAATAATCCATTTAAGAACCGGGTTCGGGTCCTAAATTGGATCTCCCTCTTTTCACAGAGTTCATCTTCTCCAATTTAAGTCCAGCTCTGAATCTCGCTATGAAATCATCAGCTTTGGTATCTACGTCGGGGCTCGGACAGAACCCACTCCCGGCGGCGGATTTACTGTCAGCTGATTGAGCTACATCCGAATCATCATGTTCGTCGGAGCTTATGCTGATGTCACTAAGCATCCTGACGTAATCTCCACGTTTCACGAACTTCCAAGCTGGCATTTTAAACGGTGGAGGAGGAGGTGGTGGTGGGATCGGCATCAATGGCGATTCACTTCCAGTGCCTATGAATTGAGTTACTTTAACTGGCGGATTGGATTTAGATGTGCGTGATTCCATCGGAGCTTTGCGAATGTTCGCCACTGATGCACGTGATTCAACTCTCCGTTCAGGTGGTGGAGGAGGAGGCGGCGGTGGATTTGAATTGGTTCTTTTGCTTTTACCTTTTTTAGACGAGAAAAGCCCCTGAAAGAAAGGTG
>KE156801.1:170878-235499 GCA_000411055.1 Leavenworthia alabamica
GGAAATCAAGGCCATCGATACTCTGTTGTCTCTGCTTCTTCTTCTTCTTTCTCCGTAACGCAATTAGAAAGTCCTTAGTTGCTCCTCCTTTCTTCTTCTCCGGTTTATTGCTCTTTTGATACATATTCGTCGGAGGTGGAATCGGTGTCATCGGAGATGTCGCCGCCACGGATTCACTTTTATCCTTCTTCTCTTCATTCAGAGCAACATCTTCGTACACTCTTTTCGTCTTCCTCTTCCCTTGCTTACGCGGTGGCGGAGATGGCGGAGGAGACGGAATAGAAACCGGCGGCGGATTAGAAGGCACTGTTAACTCTTCTTTTACTTCAGCTTCCGCCGTCGTAACCACCTCAGCTTTCTCAGTTCGTGAACTGTCATTTTCCCCCTTTTCTCCTCCATTGCCGTCGTGCTCTGCTCGATCTACATCTTCCGATGGTTTAACCTCCTCTTCCCAGTTTCTATAACCTTCATTTGAATAGATCCGATCTATATCTTCATAACGACATTGACTTACACGTGTATCATCATAAAATCTCCACCGTTCATCACCTTCGAACTCTCGGATCCTCAGATCTGGATACGAGCTGCTTCGTAATCTACTAAACCTCTTGTACACCGTTTGATCATCACCGCCACTACGATCATCGATCCAATAACGCGGCGTAACACCACTATTAGACACACGACCTCGATCAATGACCAACGGCGAGTTCGAGAATTTGTTACTAATCTCTTCTTTGGTTTCATCAATATTAGTGTTGCGACTGAGGAAACCACATAGAACGGCGAAAACAACGAGAACGAAGTTAAGATAATCCCAGCTTTTACGAACTAAATGAGGTCGGAAAATTTCTGAAACAGAGGAAAATAAAGGAGGGATAATGAAGAAGACTATGAGGATTGTAGCTACTCCGGCGAAGAATACTTGAGTAGCGACGGTGGTAGCACGGTTTCCGAGACTAGTGGTACGGTGGAAGTAAGTGTTATTGCGGCGGGATTGAAGCCAAAACGGTGTAGAGACGTCTCCATCGTCGTCTTCCATACTTTTTTTTTTTGGATTTTTGAGTTTTTAAGACAAAGACAGCTTTTAGTTTGGGAGTGGTTGGCTTTTGAATTGATGCTTCAATGTTTGCTTTTATGCTTTTGCTTGTGATGAGATTTTTTTTGTTAATGCTTTGGGAGATGGGTTTCGTTATTTTATATGAATATTTGTCTTTGTCATATAGTTTTAGACATGTTACTTGACATATTTTATAAAGGAATTTTTATAGTATTTTTTGTTGGATATTTTTTAAATTCAACTATGTTTTATATGTTTATTTCATTATTTATTATATGGAAAAACATTTTACAATTACGTAGAAAAGATTAGTCCCTAGTCCAAAATCTATGTTCATAATTGATTAGTTTTGTATATATCCATAGAATATTAGTGACAATTATATCTATAAACTATATAGTAAAACTTAAACTAACGTTTAGACAAAGGTTCACATGACATTAACCTTTTGTTCCTTCCAGGAAAAGCTTATAAGTTTGGTAACTTGTTAGAGAAGTTGTAGAATGATGATATTTGCTTGTGAAAATTAGAAATGGAAATCAAAGGATAACTAATACAGCTGGATTACATGAAGCAGATTACATATTGGTACGCAAAATAATCAATATATTCAACGGAATCATATGTCTAACGTGATCATAAACACGTTTTCTACATGAAACTGCTGGTGTTTACGTTATGTTATCGAAGAAAAATAATAACAAAGATTTGGGTCAAAATGATATATTGTATAGTATTATCAAGTTGTTTTATGATTTTAATAAACTTATCCTAAAACGATACAACTTCTTTAGCAAGCTAGATTTTATGAGGTGGCAATAATAATAAAAAATTTAATTACACACGTCACAACATAATTAAAAATTGATTTAATTACACACGTCACAACATTAACAAATATACGATAAAAACAAAAATAGCCAAAAAATCGTGAACGGCAGGATTCGAACCTGCGCGGGCAAAGCCCACATGATTTCTAGTCATGCCCGATAACCACTCCGGCACGTCCACTTTTTGATAACTACGTTGCTTTATTTACTAGTTTACCCTTAACTTTTTATCAACCTCAAGTCTTCTAAAGTCGGATCTCAATGTCAGTGTTCTAAAGTTTATGTCATCATTTGAAAGTTTATAATTTAAAGATGGTATTACCAATTTATTGATTTATATAAGTTACTGTTATGTTCATATGTTCCTGATTCACCAAATCGGAAAGCTTAAGAGTAAAATCTGACTTGTACTCTTTTGGTCTAGTGCTTCTGCAAATCATAACAGCTATGCCAACAATGGAGTTAGCACATAAAGTAGAGATAGCCATTCTGGATCCAACATCATCAAAGTGGCCTGAAGAAGAGACTCTGGAGTTCGCTAAACTGGCATTGCAATGCTATGAGCTGAGGAAAGAAAAAACAAAACCGATCTTGCTACGATTCTGTAACCAGCTATGACCAGGCTAAGTTAGGTTTCAACAGAGGATTATGAACCTATTCAGAACATAACATTTCATGGCTCATAATTCAATTCCACTTGCCTCAAACCCTTTCTCTTAGGTTTCCTTCTTTGTTTCTTAAATGAGCTTCAGTCATACTACAGTGTAACACACGCTTCATGTATAAAGACTCCACCTTCATGGCGTGTGATTAGCTTTCATGGCGTGGTTTGTGTCTCATTGCTGTAGCTATGTGCTATAAAGCTATTAAAAACTAAGAATTTGATACAACACATCCAAAGATCAAACACTCACTTCAACTAAAAACCAAATCAGTAAAACTTTTTAATCACTAGATTATTAGAACAAAGGGTTTAGGGTTGAGATTACAGACTCTGTAAACCAAGAAAAGTTTTCAATTTTATGATTCAAAGAACAATACCAAAACCTATCAAATTTCACCATTTCCTTTATCAAAATTCTGTCTTTCATATAAGCACATACCTCTTCACAACTTGCTTCCCAGCTACAACAACACCAGCAGCAAGTCCACCAAGAGCACCAGCTACAGCCGCAGATCTCACTCCTCGAGCCGCTCTAAACACAGCTCCAGTTCCAAGACCAGCTACAACACTAGTCCATACATCATCTCTATCTGTTAAAGCCACTACACCACTCTCTATTCCTGCGTAAATCAATCCAATCACACCAATTCGATTACCCCAAGTTCGACCTGTGTGACCAGATGAATTAAGGATTCTGTTAATTTTAAGCTTTGTAGTGTCGCCAGATTCGAAGCTTTTGACTCCGGTTACGATTCCAAGAGAAGCGCCTGTGATTGAGCCACCGAGGTAAGCTGTTCCGGTGTAAAAAGTTAGATTCTCACCCCAAGATCGACGTTGTCTTAATGATTCTTCTGCGAAGAGAAACTCAGGTGAGGTAGGGAGCTTGTAAAGGTACTGAGATTTGTTGATTGGGACTTGGTAGTTTTGGTATGGATTGTATAGACGTATGTTTTCGTCTGATTCGTGATCGGATCTGTTGTTAGCCGCCATGGTGAAACAGACGGCGACGGAGAGAGAGATTGAAACTTGTGAATGAGAAGTGAGAGAAAAGTAAAGTTTTATATGTTTAGGGTTTCCTAGGAAAAGACTCAGTCCAGTTATTTCCAGATTCTTCGCTTTTTATACTCACTCGCGTTAACTATTTCGAATTTAGCCTCTTTGTTTTTGTTTTATCTAATTAACCCCAAATCATATCTATTCAACTGTTTCGATTTTTACCCCAAAATTTTGGGTTCAGGTTTTTTGCCCAAGACTAACCAAATCCTTTCTTCTCACAATTTGATTCTTCTCTCAGATATACAATATCTTCCAGCTTCTTCCTTCCAATGTTAGTAATATTTAATAATGTTTTTTTTTCTTTAGTTAGTGTAACAACCTTACAAAAATATCTCATCTAAACCAATATAGTAACAAGAAATATTTGAAGTTTTTTAATAAAATATGTCAAGAGTATCACAAGAGACAAAAAGTAGAAGAGAAAGAGGTTGGAGAAAAATACCAAAAGCAACTCTCTCTAACTCCTTGGCTTCATAAAAGCAGAGACAATTTCTTGAGGTTCTTACAAGTTAGAGAGATATGTTCAGATCCAAGTCATGCAGAGAAGAGATCAGAAGAAGCAAGTACCATTGCTTCAGTAATGAAGGTACTTCAGAAACAGAAGCAACACCAACCTCAATAAAGAAGCAGCCTCCAGTGATGCTTAGATCTTACAGTACATCAACTTATAATCCAACAATGGTGAGAAGAGAAGATTCCAACAGTAAATCTAAGAGAAGCAAGAGCACAAATGGTTTGTATGAGGCAGAGATACAGAGGAAGAAGAGAGTGGCTGCTTATAATGTATATGGTGTTGAAGCTAGAGTAAAGGGATCTATGAGGAAAAGCTTCAAATGGTTTAAAGAGACTTGTTCACATGTTGTCTATGGTTTGTGGTTATCCAATACTGATCTTGTCTGTATTCATTCTAGTTCTATGTATGATGATTTATATAACAACATGAGATTCTAACTTTGTGGTACCAAAAGAGTCACAGAAACAGAGTAAAAAACAAATAGGGACTAAGACTCTTTGATCTCACCATATTTGAGTTTTGTGTCTCTCTGGAATCAATTCTTCAGAGTCTTTTCTTTGTCTTTGTTATTACAGTCTTTTCTTTTGTCTTTTAATTTACACTTCATTGCCCCAATGACTAAAAATGAAGACTCTCGATGCCTTTAAGATTAGCTTCATAGTTCTTCATGACTGAAGTAGTAGCTCTTGAAGGTGATGATGCCAGCTTCTTGGTCTCAGATGATACAACAGGTGAGCTTCGATCACCAGGGATCTTTGAGTTAGAGCCTGATCCAGCTTCAATGACTTGAGGGTTTGATGGCTCAAAATCAGTTCCTAGAACTCCAGCTTCGCGACTACTGGGTACAGTAACACGTCTTGATAACCCAGTTGCGCGATGAAAGCTAGTGCTAGATAACTGTCACAACCAAAACATACCATTAACATAACACTCGACAAGGTACTATTACAGGATCTTATGTACTCACCACTACATCTTTAGCTATTGCAGGATCACTTGGAACTGGTGCTTTTTGTTTAGCTAAGCTTCCTGAGTTAAATATTTGTCCTGAACTTCGTCTAGGGTTTCCTGATGGCCAGCCAGAGAGTCTAGCTTCGTCGCCACCTACAATGGAACCAAAGAACACATTAGATGGGTAAAAACCATATCCCTTAGAACAGAGTATCATAGCTACTCAAAATAGATGGAACAAACCGGACTGTCGCTCAGCGGTAGCAATGGCAGGAGGGAGGCCAGAGCTTGGCCCAACTACAGGACCCTAAAAGAAAGCTATGTACATCAGAAAAGTTTAAAGTAGAAAGATGAGATTTGGAAAAGTAAAAAATCATGATTCTTACATGGTTACGAGGAGGAGGAGTAGAGATTTGTGATTGCTGATACTTCAAGATCGTCCAATCAAATACATAATCAAACTGGAAACCTAAAATATAAGCAGAGTAGGACACATATTCAAACAACTAAGTTATATTTGCTTCACCAGAATTTGATGAGGGCACTAGACCTTCACGAATAAACAGGTCACGAAAGAGCCGTTTTAGGTAGGCATAGTCTGGCTTGTCATCAAATCTCAGAGAACGGCAATAATGGAAATAAGATGCGAATTCAGATGGATAACCTCGGCATAAAGCCTGAAAAAAGAAAATAATATTTAATCAAGACCATAAGTGTCACCAACACATGCCTTGGGAGATTATTTTACCTCAATAGAAGTTGATACTTTCTTTTCACTGATTTTCTCATACTTTTGCTTCTTATTGCCAGCTTTTAGTCCTTGCCATGGAAGACTGCACTTTTAATTAGGTAAGTAAGCCAACGACCGCCTTTTAAAGAACTAATAGTAACATGCCAACATGGAAGGTAAGAGAGATACACACCTTCCTTTTAAAAAGTACATGAGGACAAATCCAAGTGACTCCAAATCATCTCTACGACTTTGTTCTGTAATACAATTGACCATTACTATTCAGAATGACGTTCTTTATATAATCAGTGAGTTAGAAACTATATGAATTGGTATACCAATCCCAAGGTGAGTATTCATGCTAGCGTATCTAGCAGTTCCAGTCAAGTTTTTGTTTTCCCTGTAATACAAAAAATATTAGGATTATGATTGCTAAGCTAATACATAATATAGTGCAATCATCGAAAATTGTTGTTAATTCCTAACAATACAACAAAATAATTTCTATTATACTAATCCAGCTTCTATATACTGGAATAAGCAACAAATCCTGACTAGGAGGTTATGTAAACACTTAAATGATAGTACTCCTTTCAAGACCTTATTCCAAATGAAAGAAAACAGGATTTTAATCTATAAACACTTATAAACGCTCAGACCATTGAAAACAAAAAGGTAAAAGCCACCGAGAAAGGAGAAAATAACCACACTACTATGCATATTGTAAGCAATAAATGGTCCCAAAACACCCTCTATATGGAGACTAAAGATGAATCCACCCTTTTGCAGAGATATGTTATAGTCCAGCATGCTTAGTCTGTTTATGCGCGCACATAAGTAACAGAGAGGAAAAAAAATAGTCAGGGTTATGGCCAACCTATAAGGAATATGCTGATGATTTGAGTCTCTATACTTCTTTGCAAGACCAAAGTCGATGACATATACCTGTAATCAGCCAGTATTCGTTAAGTAAATAACTGACGAGAGTAAACAACGTTTTACAAACAGCCTTTTTAACAGCTACCTGATTTGCACGCCTGCCAAGACCCATCAAAAAGTTGTCAGGCTTGATGTCCCGATGTAGAAATGACTTCTGATGGACAAACTCAATGCGATTGATCTGAAAAGAAGAACAAGAAATATCCTAAATATTTTGGCAAAATCCCCTATACAACATGAGAAAGCTATTTTCAGGCAACAGACAGGATCCTACCATTTGATCTGCAAGCATTAGCACTGTCTTTAGTGAGAGTTTCCTACTACAGAAATTGAATAAATCTTCAAGGCTAGGCCCCAACAAGTCAATCACCAGGACATTATAATCCCCTTCAACACCATACCATTTAACATTTGGAACGCCAGCTAAAATCAAGGAACAGAAACCCCTTATGGATAAGAAAGAATAAATCATAAACTGAAAATGTAAACAAGTACAGAACTAGATCCTTACTTCCTCCTTGTAAAACTTTGTACAATTTTGATTCATACAGCAACTGAGGATGCTTAGTTTTCACATTTTCCTGGAAAATAAAAATGATGCCGTCAAAACACATAGAGCAGACACAGTAGTCAAACTAAGATAAATCAGTCACATCTCAGAACAACAAAGAAAAATGAAAACAATCATGAGGATTTGATTTAACATAATTAACAGTCAGAATAGGTAAAAACAGGTAACAGAGAAAGCAACAGCTATATATGTGCAGCTGTCAGCCTCGTAGTTATCCGTTTGTAAGGCCACAAACAGGTTGGACCCACCAGTTACAGGTAACTTTGTCGTGGACTCTAAGAATTTATTAAGCATTAACTCAACTATTTTCTCAAGAATCAATAATAGCCCTCAGCTCAAAAAAAAAGTCGGTTTGAAAATTTTCACCACCAAAAGCATTGACTTTGAACTCAGTATTGATAATAAAAAATCAAGATGAAGTAAAGGAAAACAAAAAGCAATAAGTAACTACTCATAGCTGTCTATAGTTTTTAGCAACCTCTTAAACAAGTTATAAGGAGAAACTAGAAAACTCAATTCTTTATTTAATGAGAGAATAAATGTTCACATAGATCAAACATAATAATAATACATCTCACATTACCAAACTAGCTTCTATGTACTTGAATAATCTATGTAATTCAATATATACACTAAAAATAGTAAAAAAAATGAACTTGAAATGATTACTTACAAGTTTAATAGCTACTTCTTCATTTGTTTGGATATTAGTACCTAAAAAATACACAATCAATGTTAATAGAAACCACAAAACGAGACTTGAATCCAATAACAATTAGAGAGTATATACTACATACCAAGATAGATCTCTCCAAATGATCCACTACCGATCTTACGTCCAAGTCTAAACTTGTTTCCAACTCTAGGCTCCATTAAAATCGAAAGCTAACACAAATCCTAGAAAATAAAACTATTTCTAAACTATAAAAAATCCGATTACTTAGCTGCTTCACCTTTCGCCGACAAATTTAAAAAAAAAAAAAAGAGATTGGAGTAGAAGAATTGAGGAGTTATGAGATAGTAGAATTAAATAATTCAAACGGATTGAAGAAAGAAGTAGTGATTGATTCCGATTGACTTCCGGCGAAAGAGCTTCGACGTCTCTTTTTACACGCGGCGAAAATATCCCCAAAAGGGAAAGGGATAGAAATATACAAAGAGGTTAGACTACGTAACAAAGCTAAACGCTTTTATTCTTTCTTTTTTTGAAGGAGCAATAATTATTGCAGAGTAGTTGGGCCGTTACGGCCCATATTAATAAATTCAATAAATATTATAGCCCAACCACTCAACTCACTTAATTATTCAAATCCGGATAGTTTTTTTTTTTACTTTTTCACTTACTTATAATATTCGAATATTCAAGACNNNACATGGGTTTAATAAATTTTATAAATTATATAAGTACATTATAATGGCTAATTTTCAGGTCCGATTTTGAAGATAGGTCACCTAAACAGTCTTTTAAGACATACATAAACATTTTTTAAAAAAATTTAATATAATAATATATTTTTAATTCAAAGTTTTTAAATTCTTATAAATAACCAATTAATAATTAAAGAGAGACAAAGAAAAAGGAACAAAGGAAGATACTTTGTTATGTTATGTGTTCTGTTCTACCTTCTAAGTATATATACACAAAACCTAAGTATAAATGACACATGAAAAAATATGAAGAACCCAACAAGTACAAAAAAAAAACATAAGCTACTCACTCTTTGCATCAGCATCAAGACTTGTCTTTAAGTCTAATGCATCAGAGAATATGATCTGCAAAAAACAAAACCTATAGACACTACAATGATCTAGGTGACATTACATCTTGACCTGAAAAATGTAACAGATTTGACTGTTTCTTATTCAACTTCAACCTTAGCTGCCTGATTTTTGCATCTACTCTAGCTGTGAATCCAATCTTTGTCTTCTCTCTAGCTTTATTACACTCTCGAGTCCATAATCTTGCATCTTCAACATCTCTTTTATAGTACTTAATCTCTTGAATGATATGATGATCTAATGGATTCAAGAATCTTTGAAAAGCAATGTGAGCAACATAAGGTAGAACTGTAGCCACTGTGACCAACAATGTAGCCATCCAATAAATAGGTGCTGGAGCAAGAACCTCATCAAGAATCCTGTATATGTTTCCAGAGAGACTCTGAGGGATCATCCCATAGATAGCTAGAAAGAGATACCACATACCGATACTTCCCCAGATCAAAACATGTTGGATCCAAGTGAAATGAGACATTGTTAATGTGATTTGAACATTCACTGCCCATATTATGCAAGTGAACATGGTTGTGCCAACAGCATCCATGTCAGCTGTTTGGCCATTGTTTCTGAAAGCTTGAGAGTAAATGATTCCAATGTTGAGGAAGAATATGATAAGAGATGAGTAGAGGCCATTGAGCATCCATCCAAGTATTCTTGACCAATCAAAGAATAGGTTCTTTGTGCCTTGTTGGTATAAAGCTGGGAACTATACAAGCACAAGGCATATATTTGATGAGCAGAGATTCGAAATAGCGAAAGGAAGATATGTAAACTTACTTGTAAGCAGATCTCGGAGGAAACATCTTGTTCAAAGACTCCAAGGGCAATCACTGGCAATGAGGTAAGGACAACATTGAAGAGTAATAAGTAGTAGTCATTGTAAACTGATTGTCCGGAAAACCCGGTGAAAGCCTCAAAGTAGAAGAGAGTGAGACCAAATGCTATGTTTTTGTAGAAGAAATAGCAGATCTGTATGTCGAAAAACATAATGTTAGAACCAAACTACAGATAAGAGTAATCAAAATAGTCACAAGAACTAGTTATTAGTTATTACCATTTGAGCTATCCTTTTGTAGCACCAGTGTCCATGGACAACAAGTAATCGTTCCAAAAACCGAAACTGAGCAATCGAAAAGTCACTAGCCATAACAGCCTGCAAAAATGTCGAGATGGATTGAATTCTTATGTACTTTCTACTAGTTAAGAAACAAGAAACATGGCTTTAAAACTGAACCTGCATCCCTTCAACACCGCTGATTCCTACACCAATGTCGGCTTCTTGAATCATTCCAACATCATTTGCACCATCACCTATTGCCAATGTGGTTTTTCCTGTTCCCTCTTTAACCAACCTAACAACCTTGTGGTTTAGGAAAAATACAAACAGAGAGATTTAGGATTCTCTTTAAGTATGAAGTTTTCATGAAGAATGCTTTGATGTGTATAAGGGAAGGCAAATATAGATATACCAATGCCTTCTGTTTGGGAGACACGCGACAGCAAATGACTGATGCACAGTCAACTGCCAAAGCTAAGAATTGAAACTTCATATCATCTTCCAATGCATAAGTTAGAGTTTTCCCATCAATGATCAATGCAAATGCAGCATGTGGATCCTTCTCTAGCTTTACCATTTGTATAGCTTTAATGAGTTGATTCAAAATGTTCTCTTTCACAACCTGACAAATCAACAAAGATATAAAATGAGCTTTGAAGTTATAGTTCAGTAATTTTCATCATGAAACTTCTTTTGACATACACTTTTTGAATCTTGTGATCCTCCTTCTAAATTAATTGATGTGATACAGATCTGTCTCATGCCTTGCCGAAGTAAACTACATGCAAATCTGCATACATAAAAGGATAAATGTTCATAAGAAATAAGTAGATAACAGATTCAGTTTCTAGTAATCAGTGATTCTAACCCAATGTTGATTGCTGTTTCCATTTTGTCTCCAGTTAAAACCCATAACTTGAGCCCAGCTTGAGCAAGTTTATCTATGCATTGAGGCACCTAACTCAAAATGAAAAGAAGAAGAAACTCAATTTACATAACAAAGATAAAATATAGCCTTTACTGTGTCTGTGCAACATTACATACCCCTTTCTGGAGCTTGTCCTCCACAGCAGTAGCACCAATAAGTATAAGTTCTTTTTCAATCATATCCGATCCTGTTTCCAGCAGTTCATCTCTATCAGATCCTATTGAAGTTTTAGCCTTAAGAAACTCAGAGTTCCAAGCAGTATATTCATCCTCATTGAGCTTCCTGTACGCAAGTGCGAGTGTACGAAGTCCAGCTTCTCCATATTCAGTTAAATGCCTAGTGGTAGGTCCCAAGTATGTCTTTCCGTTCTTTGCTAACCGCTCAAAGATGATGCTGTAAGATTCAAGAAAACCAAACTTATTACCAGTGAAAGGAGATTATATATAGACAATGATTGTGAGATGAATGCTAACCTGTCTGCTCCTTTGCATAGTAGAAGAATCTGTCCTTCCTCATCGCGTACGATTACTGACATTCGCTTTCTTTTGCTCGTGAAGTCCAACAAATTCAGAACTTTATACTCCCTGCAGTGTTTATACTACCTTTTCAGGATGCATGTAAACAAAGAGCCTCAACTAAAAACCCCTATACTATACTCACCTTTCGATTATTTGCCCTGAAGAAGAGACCTTCTCGCGAATAAAAACACTTGACTGAGTTCTCTTGAAGAACTCAAAACCAAACTCTCTAGCAGCAGCAAGAAATGAAGCCTCATCAGGTGACTCAGCTTCATAAGTGTACTTACCAGTCTCCTCGTTTAGCTCGGGAATAGCTGTGTGGCAGATAGCTAATATGCGAAAGAACTGTAAAATATCATTTGGTTTTGATTCTCTCAACCAATTCCCATTCATGAGTCTGATATCTTCAAAACCAAATCCTTTTATAGGAGTTCTAGTGTTATAATAGATATTATCCCCTCCCTGATTTGTGTTACCTTCCACCTCGATTTCGTGTGTACGATTACTGTCCCATGTAGTCTGAGACTGAGGAGCACTTGATATCTCTCCGTGCTCTTCAAGATCCACAGCCATTTGCTTTGCAGCAGCAACTTCCACTTCACTAGAACGCACACCATAAGAAGTACCAGCAATAGAGCATTTCAAGAACTCCATTTGATTACATGTCAAAGTTCCTGTTTTGTCAGAGAGGATAGTATGAACCTGACCAAGCTCTTCATTAAGATTCGATGTGCGTGCTTGTGCAGGTACTCCACTCTCATCATCATACATGTGTAAGTCTTGATTAATAAAACTTGCTTGCCAAACTTTGACAATCTCAATTGAAACATAAAGAGAGATTGGAATCAAATATCCATAAAGCAATAGAGCAGTGATCAGATGAACAATGCCAGCAGAGATTGGACTAGCCGGATTTGTTAAATCCATAGGCGCATCAGGTCGTAAATACCACATTTTTGGCATGTGAAACTCTGTCTCCCAAGCAAATCCTGATGAGCTGATGCAAGAGATTAAAATAAGTAAAACAAGAAGACTGTAAATGATGTAATCCATTGTTCTTTCGATTCGACTTCTCTTAGAAGGAGATTTTGTTGAGTTCTGCATAACTTTGGTATCATGACCTGTAAACACCACAACTCCATAAACATAAGTTGTATTCCTAAGCTTTGAGTCTCTTAAAAGAATCTGACTTGGATCCAGAGGAAGTGTCTTCCGTTCATACTCTAGATTCCCAACAAAGGTGTAAAGATTCGGGTTTGGATCTTCACATCTTATCGTCGCCACGAAACTCTTGAAAGATTCATCATCATCTAATGTCAATGAAACTTCCAAAGATCTCTTCACTTTCAAATTTGTTTCACCATCTAAGTTCATAGTCTCAACATAACAAATCCCATCTTCATAACTTGATGACAAAAGAAGCAAATCAGCAGGAAAAAACTCATCTTTCTCCACTTTCACAATATCTCCAACTCTTATCTTCTTCCACTTTCTATTACCAAACACACCATTACTTCTATGAACACATGTTTTTCGCGCATTAATCTTCACATCTTGCATAAACCTACGCCAATCTTCTAAAGCTTCTTTTAACATACTAAGCCCAACAACAAACACCAAAGGAGCAATCATACTCCATTTATTGAATGGTGAAAGAGGAAACACCGAAAGAATCGCAGCAACCAAGAAGTAAAGATTCGCAGCACGATGAAACTGCTCATACAAGGACTTAGGAAAGAAAGTTATCAAATTGTACCTTGTCGTAGAGACATAATTAGAACAATATCTTAAAGGCTTCTTCTTATGCATATGAGGTTGATTACAGAACACTGTTCTGCTAAAACCTGGACCTTGAGAGTCTTGACCTTCAACTGTGTTAGGCCTAAGACATCCAAATGTGTAAAGATTACTTAGTCGTAGCTTTGATCTTATTCTACTTCCAGCCATTTCCTCAAGAGAACAAGAATAATCAGAATCCAGAACTCTTAAGAATCAGATTAGTGTGGCTCAGATCACATACTCATAGCAATATCTTGGTTTTGAATTAACCCTGTATATATATGAACCAAACCCATTATAAGATATTTTCAAAGATTTGATATTTCTGAGAATTATAACGACTGAAAAAAAATGAAAAAGCTTGAAACTCGGAAGCTCATTACATAATTTAAAATGAAAAAAATTTTAAAATTAAAAACATAAACTATACATGAATCAATTAAAAAAAATTATTTCAAATCTACGAGAGATTAATTTACAAAATCGGAGAGGGAAAACAAAATTTTACCAAAACACATTTGCTTGTTTATTTACAATTTGATTCTAAAATTGAAGGATTAAGAAGAAGGAGATGATGAATAAACACGCAAACGCAATTTAACAGCTGTAGAAAAAAAAACAAAAGCTTAGAGACAAGATCCCTAAACTCAATAACACGTTAAGGACAAAAACCCAGAACGACAAAAAAAAATTCAGACAAAATTTGTCGGAGAAGTATAGAATCAAGAATAATCACCAGAGATATAGATTCTATAGTTAACATAAACCCATTTCAGTACATAAGCTGATTTGATTCACTTTGGATTTGTCGGCAATGGTTGATCAAAAGCTCAAATAAAAAATTAAAAAAATGCAGCTTTTTTTTCTCTCTATCTGTTGTTTTTTTTTTTCTTTTCTTGTTTTCTCAGAAGAACAATAAAAACTGGAGTTTAGAGAAATTTTTGTTTCAATGTTTGAATTTAACTCACTCGTTTGGAATCAAGAGTTGCAAAATCTGAAACAGTGCAGGTAATTTCGAGTCTCCTTCTTCTTCTTCTACGTCTTCTCTCTCTCTCTTCTTCAAGTATAATCTAATTTAACAAATATTTTAAATAAAAATTAAAAAATGGTATGTTAATACAAAAATATAGTTTTGTGACTTCTGAGATGTGAGAGAGCAAGCAAGTCAAGAAATAAATACAAAATCTGGGGAATATAAGGAGTAATTTATAAGCCAGCTGTAATATTTATAGAAAAGGAAACAAATCAAATTTGGGAGTTTTAAATTTTTTAAAAGACTATTGAATTTGTGAATTTTCCACAAAAATACAAATAGTGTCTCTTGGTTTTATGGTATAATATCTTGATTTTTCCATGTAAATAAATTAAAATGATTTTTCATGAAAAATTAGTATTCTTATTTGAAATAAATAGAATTTTGTATGATTTTACGTAAATTAAGATTAAATTCTTACTTTTAATTTTAGTTATATGTAATATAATTTTATTGATTAATGCATTAATGTATTAAAGATAGAATGGTGTCAACAAAAAAGTAATAAATATATATTTATAAATTTATCGAATATTTGTTTTAAATCTAAAATAATAATTAATTTAAAACAAAACAAAAATTAAAATAATATTTAATTCAAAAGGGAAGAGTATTGTTTTATATTGTTAATGTACTACTACTACATGCATTACTCAAAAGAAAAATGTAAGATAAACTCTTATTTTATATTGTAACAAATATATAAATAAGTAGTTTATTCAAAACATAATCTTAACTAAATAACTACTAATTATTTATTTTTTAGGCACATCACATTCATAAGAGTTATGAGATAGTTTAGCTAGGTTTGGTTGGGCTAATAAAAACTATAGAATAAAAAAAGTATTTCATTTAATGGAATCAATATTTTAAATTTATTTTTTCATTATTAGGGTAAGATCTGAATAGATCATTTCTAAATCAGTGACACAATTTAAGTAAAAATACCTGTAAATATATGATTCGATATTGACCACTTTTTACTATTTTCACTAACTTTTATGGACTTTATCACATTT
The DNA here is from genome assembly GCA_000411055.1 of Leavenworthia alabamica. NCBI lineage: Eukaryota > Viridiplantae > Streptophyta > Magnoliopsida > Brassicales > Brassicaceae > Leavenworthia > Leavenworthia alabamica. Next base: position 186,307 of record KE156801.1, read on the forward strand.
TATTACTACTGGGTCCCACTCTACAAATTTTTTTTTTTCTCTTTTAATGTATTTTCGTTAATTACGAAAAAGTCCTCCAATAAATTGAAACCAAAACTCACTCGAAAAAAAATGTCACATGATTTAGACTAGCCGTTGTTGTGATGTCGTGGTCAAAGACCTTAGTATTGATTAAGTCAGTCAACAGCTCATCGTATCCGTTGGTTTGTATGACTTTTCAAACCGAATCAATCCTGATTATTCCAAATCGGACGGTCAAAATTTGAAACGTGGAGGGAGGGAGGAGGACCTACAATGAGGACTCCCACAGCAGATTTTAATAAACGTTTTTTAAAATTAATATACACCGAATGTTACATAAGTGTCGTTTGCTATTACGTACATTTTTGTTAGCAATATGATATAAGAATATAGTAATCATATAATTATATGGTCCCGTTGTATAAATATATGGCAAATTAAACTAATTAAAAATAATATCGGACACGTTAATATCGAGTAAAATCGTAGAAGAAATAACTATTTATACCTTCAAAGTAATATTAAAAAAATATTTTTATTATTAAAAAAATATTATTTAATATATAAACAAAAATAACTTAATCAATCAGAAAATATTTTAGATTATTATTAATTTTACAATATTTAAAACTACATAAAATATAAAAATATATTATATTTTGATACATAAAAAACTATAAATATGAAATTAAGGTATTATATTCTTCTCATTAATATATTGATTTATATGAATCTCACAAATTATTTTTGAATTAAGAAAATTCAAAAATATTAAAATTGGAATAAAAAGTGTGGAAAGAAGAATAAAAAATAACTTAAAATAGAAAAGTGGTAGGTGACAATTGTAACTTTGTAGTTGGAATAGTTCAGTTTCCAAAAATGATAGGGCACATCACATTCATAAGAGTATATGACAACTCTCACAAAACCAAAAGAGTTGTTTCGTTTAGTGTTCTTTTTCTCTCTTTACAATAAAACCAAAACAAAAAGTTGAAAAACCAAACCTATTGACTTCAACAAGATAGTGTCAAGAAACAATCTTAAGGCAGTGGAACTTTCTTATTGGGTGTAATGGACTTATTTGTTAATGTGTTCTCATCAATGTCTTCACTCGTTTCACGAGTCTCTTTGTGATGATGTTGACTTTTCATAATGACTCATTGCTTCTATTTTTCTTCTTTGACCTGTTCTAACACGTTAGGAGATTTCACTCGAAAAAAATATCAAGAAAGATTCGTGTTACATACATAACGAAACAAAAAAACCAGAGCAACGAATCAATCAGTTTCTAATATTTTGATGTCTTAATATATACAAATTAATTTTATGTATTTTATTTATATAAGTTTAGTTTTAAAATTATGTAATGAGTGTGTTTTTGGAAAATCTAAAAAAAACTGATTAATAATAAATAAAAGCACAGGGAAAAAAGTAGAATAAAAATAATAATTTTAATATGTGTGAAACATCCATAAAATTAAAATATTAGGAATATAGAGAATAGTAAACTAACAAAACTGATCAAAGTTAAAAGTTACATTAATGAAGTAAAATGGGCCATGTTGGGCTTAATGGACTTCTTTGTTAATACATGAGTCCAAAACAGCAATTGTTAAAGTACAATTGCTCTGTTTCCATAAGAAGAAGAAAAAAACAACATTAACTCTGTTTTGGATCAGATCAAAACAACTTTTGCTATCTTCAGTGAAACAACACCTAGAAGACACCACACTTGAATCTTGATCGATTCCTTAAGCTTGCTACTACTTATATTACTACGGTTAACCAAATTTTATTTGATTCATTTATTATTAGTTTATTACTCTCTCAACACTACTGATCTATTCTGTACAACTTTGTTCTTCAGGTAATAACAACAGAAGCATTGAAATCACCAATGAGTTCTTCAGAGAGTGGAGAAGACAACACCTGCTTATGTTGGGCTGCAAAAGATCCATCTGGTCATCTTTCTCCTCACACAATCACTCGTAGATCTATAACAACTGATGATGTTTCAGTCAAAATCACTCATTGTGGAGTATGTTACGCTGATGTTATCTGGACTAAGAACAAACATGGAGACTCTAAGTACCCTTTGATTCCTGGGTATGTTTTAAAAAACCCAAACTTTATATCATTACTCATAAATTTTTAGTATTTACTTTTAAATGTTTAAGGCATGAGATTGCTGGAGTAGTTGATAAAGTTGGATCTAATGTTCATGGATTCAAAGTTGGAGATCATGTTGGTGTTGGAACTTATGTTAACTCTTGTAAAGAATGTGATTATTGTAATCAAGGAGATGAAGTTAATTGTGTTAAAGGTCAAGTTTTTACTTTCAATGCCATTGATTATGATGGATCTGTTACTAAAGGAGGTTACTCCAGCTTCATTGTTGTTCATCAAAGGTTTATACTTAGCTTTCTCTCTTACAAAGTTATGTTAGAAAGGTTAATCTCAGTTCTTGTGTAGGTATTGTTATAAGATACCTTTGGATTATCCACTTGAATCAGCTGCACCTTTACTATGTGCTGGAATCACGGTTTACGCGCCTATGATCCGTTACCATATGAACCAACCTGGTAAATCTCTTGGTGTGATTGGGTTAGGTGGTCTTGGTCACATGGCTGTTAAGTTTGGTAAGGCTTTTGGACTTAAAGTAACTGTTTTTAGCACTAGTATATCTAAGAAAGAAGAAGCTTTGAATCTACTTGGAGCCGAGAATTTCGTTGTCTCATCTGATCATAACCAAATGAAGGTAAACAAAAAAAAAGAGTCTTTCTTTGTTCTTTAATGATCATTACAAAGATTCATATATGATTTTTAACTTGCAGGGATTAGAGAAATCTCTAGACTTTATCGTCGATACAGCATCTGGTGATCATTCATTTGATCCATTCATGTCACTTTTGAAGATAGCTGGGACTTATGTACTTGTTGGTTTCCCAAGTGAAATCAAACTTAGTCCAGCTACTCTCAATCTTGGTATTGATAGTCTTATAAATCTCTACTTATACAATCTCTTAAGATGCTAAAGAACCATGTTCGAACAGGTATGAGAGTGTTGGCGGGAAGTGTAACAGGAGGTACTAAGATAACTCAAGAAATGATAAATTACTGTGCAGATCATAAGATATATCCAAATATTGAAGTGATTCCTATTCAGAAGATTAATGAAGCTCTTGATAGGGTTGTGAAGAAGGATATTAAGTATCGGTTTGTGATTGATATTGAGAATTCTCTTAAGTAGATGTTTGCTTTTGTGACTATGATATGAACTGTGTGAGACATGAGAGGGTTTAGTGAGAATAATACTTATTGATACACTTGTTTTATTATCTTTTTTTTCATTAGTAAAATTAAATAAATGAAGTATACTGAGAAAATAATTTTTTTTATCTATTATATGATTTATATCATTATTATTAGATATATTATAAATGCGAGAATAGTTTTTTTTCCTCAATATTTGGATTTTAGATGACAAAGATGCATGCTCGATCTTAAAGATAGGTCATCTAGGATTAGGAATTTTTAAAAAAAAAAATTTAGTATAGTAATATCTTTTAATTCAATTTTTCTAAATTTTTATATGATTTTTTTGTTTGAGTTTTTATAATTTAAAATTTTGTTTTTATGAATTTAAGAATATATATTATTAATATACAAATATTTTTGTGACATATTTTAGATTAAAAAAATTTAATCTAAATCATCCAAAATAATTAAACAGATCCTCGAAATATTAATATACAAATATTTGTGTGACATATTTTAGATTAAAAAAAAAATCTAAATCATCTAAAATTGACCCGATCCTAGAAAAATGTTTCATAACAAGAACAAAAACAACAAAGATGTTTTTTTGCTTAATCCACAATCAAATTAGTTCTTCAATATACAAAAATCAAATTGTTTCGGTTTAATATTAACCGGATCTAAATCTCTTCTGGTTATTAACCTTACCATCAGATTTAAATGTACCATTATATTCACCTTCAGATGAAGCATCAATAAAAGAAGAAGAGAGATCTCCATAAAGACTTGCCACTGTTCTTATATTATTATTAAGCTCTCTTATTAAACCAACATTTCTTCCCAAGTGATTAGCTTGTTTGGTTTCATGGTTATGATTAATCTCGTTTATCAAAATCCGGTTTTGATCTAAAATGTCTTGAACTTGAACAAAACTCTTTTCAAAATTTTGTAACACATCTCTTTCCATTTTTGATTCCATCAAAGCTCCTGAGATTATTAATTAACACTATGAGTTATAATATTGCAATAAATCACATAAAAATAGCAAAATGATTTCATAAGATTCATAATTTTCTATGTCAATGTCTATAAATTAACAAACCCAGAAACCAAAATCTTCATATCTATGAACCCTAAAAACAAAGTTAAGATTTTTTTTCAATCGTTTAAATTCAGTTCCTTACCTTCAAAACAAGCTCCTTGAAGATAGAGAGAAGAGGAAATCAAAAGATAATTTTCTAGGGAAATAGACAAGAATCTTTATTTTCTCGAGAAAATAATATGACAATTATTGAATGTTGGGAAAAAAAAAAGGAATCTTAGATGTTTAGCCCTGGACATTCGGTTTATTCGGTTTAAACGGTTCGGTTTTTTTGGTTTTTCGGTTTGTTTGGTTTTAAAAATCAGTTCCGAAGTAAAATCGAAAAAAATATCAGTTTGTTCGGTTCAGTTTTCGATTTTATTCGGTTCGGTTTTTTGTAAAAAAAATATTTCCGAATTCAATCCGATTAACCCAAATAAACCGAATAAATTTGAAAATTCACTTTTCGGTTCGGTTTGTTCGATTTATTCAGTTTAGTTTACACCGAATAAACCGAACCGAACATGATTTTTGACAATTATTCGGTTAACCGAATAAACCGAATAATAATTCAAACCGAACCGAACCGAAAACCGAATTAAAAATAAAAAAAAGTTCCGATCGTTTTGCTCACCTAAAACCGAACNTTGAACAAACCAAACTGAATCCCCAGGCCTATTGTCTGTAGACAAAACAGTGTTTAGGACAGAGATACATATATATCTTGTAATAAAGATTTTTTTATGTAATTTTAATTTGCAGAGATGTGGATTGTGGTGTTAAAGGTGTACATCTGGATCGGATAATTGTGACCCGACCCGTAATATTTGAGTTGACACGTGTAAGAGAGAATATTTTCAATTATTTGTTTATGTTACTATTTAGAGTGTATTGTTGCGAAATAAATTTTTTAGCAAAAATAAATAGTTTAATACCATTGTAAATAACTTAGATAATTATATATGACTTTGTATTAGTGAAAAAATATCGTATCATCGAATTTTTAGTGTTCATTTATTGATTAAACAAAACTCAATTCAAATGCTATGTCATTTTGGTATTAACAAAGAACAATGGCTAGCGTTCTTTGTTAATATTTAATTATTTATATATCACTCTCTACTTGCTAAGAACCTCAATTGCATGGACTATTATTGGACTTGTCACAAACATGTGATTGGGCCTTTGTGTAAACATGTAATTGGGCCTTTGTGACACTTACTTGGTAATTACTTTACATAGATTATTGGGATTATACAATAATTACAATAATGAAATTAAAAAACAGAAGATAAGGAACAAGTACCAATAAGCCAATAGACATTGAACAAATTTCAACTTTGTTTTGTGATATTTCCAACAAGATTAGCTTGTAATATTTTTACTTAAGAGACAAATAGATTTGAGATCCAATGAGAATATTTATCTTATCTATTCATAATAATTTTATTGATATAAAGTAATTAGAGTTTTGAGTGGATTTAGAAAGTAAGAGATAAAAACATTCCAGAATTGGAAAGATTTGGTAAACTAAGGGAAAGGTTAATCTTCACTTCATGTGCTTCCTCATTTTTTTCTGATCTCAATGTCTATTTCTTTCTAAGTCCTCTTCATCTTTCTAATTTTGTAATTTATTTATTTTCTTTATCTTATTATCCCCTGGTCAAAAATATTAATATTAATTCTACTTATTCTTGTTTCAGAACTTTGTTTTTTTGTTAAAATAATTTATTTTATGTTTGTTTCATATTTTTATTTTTAAAATAAAATTCAAGTGTTATTTTTAATATCATTTTATTATATATAAAAATAAATTTTTGGTGTTATTTGGATCTATATGTTATTAACATGAAATAATCATTTCAAATGTATATAAACTATTTCGAGTTACGTTATTTTTTGTAATTAATAATTAACACAATTTTTTTGGTTTAACAAAATTTAAATGATTAAGACTAAAAGTTGAATATAATAATTGAACTAATTTTTTTTTTCAAATCATCACTTTATAGACAAAATATTCAATAATCATTTCGAATTTCGATAATGATTAGTGATATATTAATCCAAAACTTTAGTCTGAATAATTTGATAATAAAAATATTTGCTTCACCAAATATTTTAATCCAAAACTGTTACTGTGTGTGTTTTTTTTTTTGCTATTATAAATAACTTAAGTGATAAAAATATCCGATTTTTGCATATTTGAAGGGTTATTTTATTTTTTTAATTTTAGGGATTAGTCATGTTGTAAGGGTTTATTTATAAATTAATTTAATGCTGACGACTTGCATGACGATCCTATACATGTACATGTGTATTACTACTAATATAGTACATATATAATCTAGATGCCTTACACGTGTTTTGTTTAAAGTCATAAAGACATCTCAAAACCTCGTTTTTGTTATTAATCATGATTAGTAAATGTTTAAGGCAACGTATTAACCACATTAACCGCATATTATTTCCAATAATGACATTTTAAGTGGTCCATAAATATTAGTTACTCCTAAATCTTTATGTGTAATTATATTAATCTTGATTTTGCTACTATCTTTAGCAAAATCAAGATAAAATGGTAACATAAAATGCTATTGGATTTTTATAATTCCTTTTAACGTATGTTATTTATATATCTTATGTTATATAGTTGTTTTCGAATAATCCAAGTCACTTGCATGTTAGTAATTATACGTATAGTTTAATCATAAACTACATTATAGTAAATTTAATGAAATAAATCTACAAAAAGGTCGTAATGTAAACTCTTTGGATTTTGGTTGCATAATTTCTCAAGAGAGCTTTGGCTATGAATTAAGCAAGTGCATGTGGAATTGTAAGTAGCCGTTGAAAGTCAACCCAACCCAACCCGACCACCTTGGGAATTGAGTTTCAAACATGGACCCACTCTACCCAATTTCTTACCTTTTGTCACACATCTTTGGAAACTTATTTAATAAAGTCTCAAAATGGTATATATAATACTTTATAACATATATATATATATATATAACAAAATTAACATGTTATTTTACCATACCATTGATTTAAACTTTTTTCTTTAATCAGTTGTTATGTTAATACATAATGTTATCTCTTATAGTCATAGTAATTATTTTGTTGAAACTAGATTTTGTGGTCTTTATTATTGAGATTTAAGTTGTTGAATCAATAGATAGATAAATGATCAAATGTTAAGTACTAGTCAAATCGTTTATTATTATTAACAACAAAACTCATGTCAAATCTACTATTATTATTTTCAACATTATTTGCTGTTTAAACATTTAATATCGCCAAAAAATATAAAACCAGAATTTACAGTTAACTTAGGTAATTTAAAAAATAGTTTGATATTTCATTTTTTAATATAAATGTAGTTTAGTTTTTAAACATTGTTTCTCATTATTTGGTGTTTTATATTTTTGAATGTATATGTTTTATAAGATTTCCAAATTTATTTATCTTATTTTAATTAATAAAATAAAATTAAATAAATATTTATTAGAAATAAAATATAAATATAAAAATTTACAGTTAATTTTGTCTAACATTCCCTTAGTTTAATATTTACTTAAATATGTTTAAATTTTGTACTAAAACCAGATAATTAAAAAATAGTTTAATATTTTTTTTTCAATATAAACATAGTTTTAAGTCTTAAATTTTTTTTTTTTGTTTTATATTTTCAATGTAGATGTTTTATAAAAATTTTAAATTTATTTATACTATTTTAATTAATAAAATTAAATTAAGTAAATATTTATTAGAAATAAAATATAAACATTATTGTTTTCAAATAATGTGAAAAAGTTTAAACAGCATGAAATATAATATACAAATGGATAACATTACGTGGCAAATGTCTATTGGACCGGAGTTCACGTGTGACTAGAAGTGTCGCAGTGTGGGCTCAACTCGCCGATGATAAAGCGATACTGTTTTTTGTTGCTTTACTTTTGTCTCCTCTTCTTTCCTAAGTTCACTTCTCACTCTGCTTTGTCATCTTCTCCTTTCTTCAATGTTTTCATGCCTAACTCGAACCGTGACATCAAGACCGGTTAACTCCAAACTCAATTTCTATTATGGTTTGTGTTTAGTGTTAAGGTTTTCAAATCAGAAAAATTCGAAAAAATCGTCAATATTAACCTATAACATTGATAAACCAATATTGCATGAAGAACAAAACCAAAACATTAGGTCAAAAATCGACAATGTTATATATATATGCACAAACTTGGTCAATAAAACTTTTATGTGGCCTTTATAAAACTTGGAACTAGTATAAATGTCGTAACGTGGCACCATAGTCAAGTGTAACATAGCAAGATGCAAATGTCTCGTTGCACAAAAAAGATGATACAACTAGATAAATGTAACACGCCCACAATAATATATGAGTTAATTATTTGATGGAAATGTATAGAGAACATGATAAATTCAGAGGGTTAGGGGACAATGTTATGGAGTTTCTACTTGGGTTTTGCTTTTTTAATTTCACTTTTTTCTTCTTTATGTCTCTTTCTATGTTAGATTTTTATGAAAGAATTTGATAATAACCCTACATGAACAAGTTGATATTATAATACATCTGGATAAAAGCTTTCAATTGCAATTATTTTTGGTCAATAATACGTTCCATAACACAAATTAAAATGATGTTTTATTAAATATATTTTTTAATTTGATTTGAAGGAAATACACTTGAAAGCTATATAAAATTTTTTTTTTATAAATGGGTTACATATTTATAAGTAGTTTTTTTAAAATATATTCAGTTTCGAAGTTTAATTACGAAAATAACACAATAACTATATCATATATACGATTTCGAAAAACCTATATAAAATGAAAATTTCCACACACACAAATCACAAAATGTGTAGAAGCCTCCATATCATCGTGTCAACATAGTAACCATTCAATAACAATACAAATTGTTTCTAGGGATTCAATATAAGTTTCTTCTCCTTTTATAGATACTCTAAAAATGTTAAAAAGAGACTTGACACTATTTGATGAAACGAAGTGCCGTTTATATGAATCCGTGATCAAAGCCGTGACGTTCTCTCCAATACAAACTATTTCTTCTATATATTATTTTAATAATAGTACTCCTTTAATTAATTAAACTATAATACAAAAATTAAATAATAAATAACGCACGTAAGAATGTTTATTTGGACCTCGATCTTTTGCATGGGGATATGATACGTCGTGAGCTGTATAAAGAATAATGTGAGTATTATATATNTTTCTTTATTTCTCTTTTGAAAGAAGTGAATCTAAACGAAGAACTAAGGCCGTCAATTTTTGGAACTTGAATCATAAAATTCATCAAAAAAATCAAAGATCTTAGTTCTTTATATTCCCACTTGTATTAAGCTACTTGATTCTTTCACTATAAATACACTTATATAGTCTCTTTCTACGTCACAAGGCTATGAAGGTTTGTTTACTCACTCATATGATCTTGTTCATGAGTTCTTAGATAATGTAATAATGTAACATGATTTAATAACTTATATATGTTTTTATTTTTTCAGTTCTTTGGATGGATGCAGAACAAGTTACAAGCAAAACAAGGGAATACTCATAGACCAAGCATATCATCTTCTTCTTCTCGTAAGTTAAAAAATTATAATAAGTTTTTTTATTACATAAGTTAGATTCTAATGTTTACTTGAGAACAAAAGTTTTTATTACCAAAGTTGTTGTCTACTTGGGACATGTGCAAAGCCAAAATACTATTCCCAATATTTCTCCTATCCATTGATTGGCTCTTCAGCTCTCTGATAGTTTCTTTTGTCTTACGTAAACAAGATCATCCGAGAGAAGAGTTTAGTGACTGGCCTCATGGATTACTCGCGATTGGAACGTTTGGTAACAAAGATCACACACCACAAAAACATGATCAAGAAGAGTTATCATCTAACATGCATGTGAATGCTCAAGCGCAAGATCATTCTTCCTCCGTTGATCTAGAAGAAGATTTCACTCCTGAAGAAGTTGGGAAACTTCAAAAGGAGTTAACGAAACTCTTAAGGAGAAGAAGCAAGAGAAGACAATCTGATGTGAATAAAGAACTTGTGAATCTTCGTCCTTTAGATAGATTCTTGAATTGTCCATCGAGTCTTGAAGTTGATAGAAGAATCAGCAATGTGCTTTGTGATGAGACTGAAGAAAACATTGAACGTACAATAAGTGTTATATTAGGGAGATGTAAAGCGATTTCTAAAGAGAGTAAGAGAGATTTGAGTAAAACATCTGTTTCTTATCTTATCAAGAAGATGTTTGTTTGTACAGAAGGTTTTTCTCCTAGTCCTAACCCTAGCTTGAGAGACACGTTTCAAAAATCAAGAATGGAGAAGGTAATGTTAATTAAAGTTCACAACTACAATTTCTGGATTGTGTATTTGACTCTTTTACTATATACAGTTGCTAAGAATGATGCTCCATAAGAAGATTAATGCCCAAGCTTCCTCGAAGCAAACATTGACGAAAGGTTACTTGCAAGACAAGCAACAACTTTCGATAAAGAATGAAGAAGAAGGAAGAAGAAGTAGTAGTGATAGGGGTAAATGGGTCAAAACAGATTCTGATTGTGAGTTTTAGATCTTTTGATTTCTTATAAACTAAACCAAAACATTAGACCAACTAATTCATTTTTTTGCAGTCATTGTTCTTGAGATATGAATATTCATGTTCTTACAAGAAAGTAGAGGTAATGATTAACTTGATCAACGAATCTTAGTTTCATTTGCTTTGCTTATAATGATCTGACCAATCTGATATTAGATCTTATGTTTTTGTAGATAAAGAATCTTCAGAATATGATCAAGACAAAGAAATAAAATCAAAGAGAGAGGATCAATCAATTTATTTTTCTTTCTTATGAAAGTTTTTGGTCTCTCTACCTACAAAGCTCATGAGTCCCTTTTTTGCATGGTTGGGTCCATCAAAACCAAACATGTTATGGGAACTTAAAACATTCAAATAATTTATATGTGAACATACATTTATGTAATTGTTATTTTTCAAGTGTATGACCTTTTGGCTTATATAGCCTTTCCTTTTTTTTTTTATAATAATATTTTGTATTTTTCTTGAGTCATTTTTTTACATGTTTCTTTTTACTTTTTTTGTAACACAATGTTTATAATATTGTTGTTTACTGTTTAATTATAGTTATAATTTTTTAAAAGGTCTACACAAATTTTAATTTTAATTTGTTACGAATAACCCAAATAAAAAAAATAAGATTTGATTCGGCTAATTTTTCTTTATTCCGAATAACTCAAATTCTGAAAAAACTTTCGATTTTTTCCTAAATTCAATATTTTAATTTTGTCATTTTTTGTTTTTGTTTTTCAAGTAGGCTTATACTAGTCATATTTAATTAATAAAACTGCGAAATTAACTAATCTGATATAGAAATCTATGTCTAAAACGTTAAAACAATATTTTTTCTAACAAGTTAACTAAGTAAAATATTTTTCAATCATATACAAAATTTAAAGAGAACAAATAAAAACATAATTTTAAAAAAATGATGAATCTAATGGTGAAGCTAAGTTTCTATGGTGATGAAGTCTTCATTACAATCTTCAATAGTAAGTTCATCAAGTACTTCAGTCATGTTCGGTCTTTGATCTGGATCATCTCCAGTACATCTAACACCAATCCTTAAAACATTCTCAATCTCATCTTCCGACACTTTATCATCAGCAGCTGCTTTAACAACCGTTGGATGAAGCAAATCCATCCAACCACCTTGTTCCATAGCTGAACCAATCCACTCAACCAAATCAGTTCCACCTGCTCTATTTAAACCGGCGTATTGAGATGGAAATTTGCCGGTTAAGATCTCAAGAACCACAACTCCAAAACTAAACACATCAGACTTGTCTGAAACGTTTCCATTAAGAATTGCTTCTGGTGATTTATAAGCAATGAGAGATTGAGTTTGAGCATCTTTATTAATCAATCTTTCAAGTCCAAACTCAGAGATTAAAGGCTCATCGTGTTCTCCAAGAAATATATTACTAGACTTTAGGTTTCCATGTGGTAACTTTAGAAACCCTAATTCTCTATGTAGAAACCATAATCCTCTAGCAACTCCTTGTATAATCTTGAGTCTTGGTGACCAATCTAATTGAAACTCTTCATCATGATCACCATGTAAACGATGAAGTAAACTTAGGTTAGGAACAAACTCAAACACTAATAGTTTCTCATCTTCTCTATAATGATAAGCTAAAGGATTCAATATGTTTCTATGTCGTAAGCTTCCTAGTTTTCTAATCTCTGTGTCGAATACTTCTATACTCACTTCATTCATTACTGTAACTCGTTTCACAACCACCGCAACACCATTAGCTATCACAGCTTTGTAAGCTGATCCTACACCTCCGTTACTACTACTAGGACGGTTACTTCCACTACCAGGATCGCTAAGTACATGAGCCGCAGCTTTCATCAAATCCGATAAAACAAAAACACCTTTCTCCTTATTCACCATTACCAAATCCGCCGTTGAGTTATTCATTAGTTCACCGGATCGACTAGTTCTTGATCCTTCAATAGTTACCTATAACCAAAACCAAGAACTCATGTTTTGTAAGTATAACGTTTTAAACCTAAATATATAAGATTACGTGTTATGTAAGTAACCTGAATTTGTTGGTCTTCATCATTACATTCTTGTTCTGAGACACGACATGTCTTCTTCTTTCGTCTTTTCTTCTTCTTATTACGGAAAAGTAAAGAGATAAGAACAGTAACAAAGAGAATTATCATTGAACCAAATGCTAAGTAGTATTTGCTTTTATCAGCATCTTTCATTGTTCCATCAATCCATATCGATGCATTAGAGTTTCTTGGTTTCGTGCATGTAGTTCCTAGTATCTTACCACAAAGACCAGAGTTCCCTTGGAAGCTCTTCACGTCAAATCTTGATAAACCGGAAGGTATTTCTCCGGTTAACTGATTATTTGAGAAATCAACATAAGTTAAACTACGTTGACTAAAACTTGGTATATTACCAATGAACCTATTGTTTTCCAGGTGTAACTCGAGTAGGTTTGGTAATGAAGTAACCAATGAAATAGGAATAAGACCAGAGAAGTCATTATTTGATAACCAAGCTTTCTTTAATGACTTCATATTCTTGAAATAACCGGAAGGAATGTTACCATAGAACCGGTTACCTGATAAGTAAACCGATTTTAAAGCGGTTAAACGGTTAAATTCAGGTATTTTACCGGTAAAGGAGTTGTTCATTATGCTAATGGTACGTAAACCATGCAACGTTGTTAAAGAAGAGATATTTATGTTTCCTGAAAGACCCATTTGTTCGATCTGAAGACCAAAGACAGATCTGTCGTTGCAAATCAAACCAACCCATTGTTGTGTTTCTCCACAAGGCTCTGAATCTGGTGTCCAAGAATCAAGAGACTTAGTGTTGGTTAATGACTTCTTGAATTGTAATAAAGATTCTGATTCGAGTATTGAGTTTGTAGAGAGTGCTGTTAGAGATAGCACGAACGGCCAGATTAGCCAGGCCACGGCCATATACTTTTATTAACCGGAGCTTAAGCCGTTTCCACAACACTCTTTTTTTTGGTTAATCAAAAGTAGCTATTTTTGTTTGGCTTGTAAATTTGTGATCTATTGAATGAGAGAACATTAGGAGCTTATGGCGGAAATGTTTGTTGAAAGATTCAAGATTTGAGAAATGCAAAAATGAAAATGAAATAACATATAATATAATAAATATTAGCATTTTTTTGGCCCATATAACATGGCTACTGTTGATGTTAGTTTTCAAGCCCAAACTTAGATGATGGTTTTTATAATCTTTACACATATAATGGTAGCCCTGGGCAATCAGATCGGGTTGTTCGGATCGGTAAAATCCGAAATAGATCGGAATCGGATATGAGTGAATAAGTTAATGACACAGTTTTTTTTCTAGTTCGGATTTCGGATCGAATCAGATTGGTTTAATAATCAATTTATTCGATTTATTCGGATAAAAATTTAATTTTTGAAGTAAAATTATATAATTTTAATAGAATAAATCGATTAAATATTTTTTTTGATCCGATTAATTCGAAATTTTTTTGCATTGATCCGATCCAATTAAACTTTGATCCGAACCGATTAATCCGAATTTTTTTTTCGATTTATTCGATGAATTTTAAAATTTCCGAACAACCCGATTACCGAATAATCCGATCTGTTTAATATTTCTATTGTCTCATGTTCTATTGTAGAATCTTCTACTATAATTATTTTATAAGCTTGTCATGCTTTTTTTGTTGCAATTATAATAAAACATCCAATAACAAAATAAATAAATAAAGAAACAAGTTCTAAACTTGTGTGACACACATAAATTAAAAACATTTTAAAATGACTAGGGCACATATCTCTAGTTACGTCCCTTAGTACATGTTGGACTCAAGTTGATGTTTCAACCACTGATTTTTGAAGGTTCAACGTTCAAAGTATTATCATCATCACATCGACCATTTTCAAAGTTGTGATGAATAATAATGAATTTTCCTACCTTGGCGGCATCGTCCACGACATTTCTTATGGAATATTTCATTAAGTTCTCATAAATTTAAAATTATTTGTTAGTCTCAAGTTGGCAAGGTGCTCTATTAAAAAAAAAAATTCGATGTATCATTAAACACATTCTTTTTCTTTTTGATGCGATAATAAATACTAAAATAATTTACTTTATTGATACTTATATCTTTGTTATATTAGTAACTATTATAACAATAACATAATATATTTTAACAAAACAAAAACATAATATATCAACTCTGAATTTTAATAATTAATTGGTTACTTATCATGGTCGATATTTAATAATATTATAAAAAGGTATTGTAAGAGAGAAAATAGTAATTTGCTAATAAATTAATTTGCATGCAATATAATTATTGTATTAAGAGAGAAAACCACTAGAATCAATAAATATTTTATTATGACTTAAATCTATGAACAACAAAATTAGACTTTCCTCAGTTAGTAGAAAATAGATACCCATTTTAAAAATAAAAATCCTGATTAAAAAATATAAAAATCCTAGTCAAAAAAGAAAAAATAAACAACTTGACACAAAAATATACTTATTATGTCTCTTACTTTGGTAAAGAAAGAAAAAAAAATACAGAAAATGCAAATCATGCATGTATAAGAATTTGATACCGTTAAGATTTCGACACGTGTTGAAATCTTAAGCTCTATCGAGGATAAGTATTCCTTTATTAATATCCATCCACACTCCACACAAGTGGGTCCCACATTTTTCAATAGCCATCAGCCGACGCTAGATTTTTAACTCCGTTAGATTACAGTTACTGAAACACCCTCAATTACCACCACAAACAGAGTTATTACGAAAGGATAATATCGTAATTAAGAAAAAAGATAAAGCCATCTACTAACGTCGCCGTCAAATGTGGAATCATTATTTCATTAATAAAATATATATTTTCACGCAATACACAAGTAAAACGTGGTGGAAGTTATAAACCACAAAAATATAATATGCTAAAATGAGTTATTTATATAACTTAACACATGAGTCAAAAATCTCAAGACATTTATATATACTCTTTATAATCCTCGATACTTAGTCTTTAGAGTTGTTGTAAATCTGATCATCACTAGTATGTTGACCGGAAAAGAGCCGGAGAAGTCTAGTTTTTCACAGAGGTGTAGTTTGCTCAGCCGGTACTTGAAGGAGAAGGGAAGTTTTGGGAATATTAATATCGGGTTAGTTCGAAAATCTGATCTTGAACTCGCCGGAACACTCGATCCTTTAGGTATTTATCTTTATCTCATGTCCGCCGCCGACAAAAGACTTTAGTTTTTTAATGATGTTTTTAGAGAATCTTGTTCGTTGGTTATTCACTTTAGTTTCCTTGTATGAGACTTTGGTCTTATGTTATAATATATTAAAATAATTATGAGTTTTTTTTTGTTTAAATGTAAAATCTAGAATTATATTTTTTATAACGATTTATATTATTTATTAGGTTTATTAAAGTAAACATATTGTAAATTTGATTTTTATGAATTTTAATTGGTTATTGAATTTTTTTAGGTCAACAAAATGTGATTAAGAAGGCAGAAACTTTAGAAACTAGACACATCGAGTTGATTCAGAAGGTTTCTATTGGTGAAGCCTCTACTTCTTCCAGAGGCAAAGCTAACGATACTGATCTAAGGTATGTATATATATACACAAACTTCTTCCAATTCCGGTTCGGTTTTTTTAGATTCTTTTAGTTTTGAAATATAATCCGGTTTTGATCTCATTATGTTAAATAAAACCAAATCTATACATGTGTGTAAATTATAAATGTGTGTAGTTTGACTAATATACGAATCGGTTTTATTTGATTTCAGTAAACCGGAAAAAATTGAACCGGTGGTTAAAAATTCACAATTAACCATATTCTTCGGAGGAAAAGTTATGGTTTACAACGAGTTTCCTGAAGACAAAGCAAAGGAGATAATGAAAGTAGCTGAAGAAGCAAGTATTGTTGCTGTTGATACTAAGAATCATATGAATCTCGACATGAACATTAGCAACAAAACCAATGTATTGATTCCTGATCTAAATGAGCCAATGAGTACTGGAAACAACGAAGATCAAGAAACAACAGGACAACAACAACAACATCAAGTTGTTGAACGTATAGCAAGAAGAGCTTCACTTCATCGTTTCTTTACTAAACGAAAAGACAGGTAAAACTAAACTTGTGAAGGTGTTATGTTTTGTCTGAATCAAGCTTAGGTTTCAATGCTTCCATTTACATGTTTATGTATGTTTGAATTATAGGGCTGTGGCTAGAGCTCCATATCAAGTGAACCACAACAGTGGTCATTGTCCTCCTAAGCCAGAGATGGTTGGTGCTGACCAATCCTCAGGACACGTTATGACTCCTTCAAAACCAAAGATACATAACCATACTACGCCTATGGAGGTGGACAAAGAAGGAGAGTCCTCAAAACGTCTTGAACTCAAGCTTTATGAAAATTAACTATTTCATTTCACGTTTGTTTTGTTAGGATCTAAAACTATATATTAGTGACTTTTTAATTATATATTCTTCGATATTTTTGATCTTGTAATTCTTCTACATACATGATTTAATACTTAGTTTTCTTAATTTGGTTTATTCCTTTAGATATTTTCGCTTACCAAATAAATTAGATTTAATATAGCATTTAAAGTTATAAAAAAGGTTATAATATATGATATAAATATAAATTAGAAAAATCGGCTTTGGCGTTAAGTCTATTTTATCCTTATCATATCGATTAGATTACTATTTTACCCTTCCACTGTTGTCTCTCTATCTGCTCTAAACTCTTTGCCGTTTTCTAAAACCCTAGCAGCAGAGCTTTGTGTGATCTTAAAGTACAGTGATTTGATTAGAACCTAATTGTCTTTGTTCTTAAGAAAACAATTCTAATGTCAAAGTTAAAGCCTTTGAGTAAATCATCACAGGATTTGAATCTTCTCACATCTGATGTTGCATCATTCGCTTCCTCTATTGGCTTAGCTTCATCACTTTCTTCAGGTTTCAACGACACTGATTTCCGAAAACCTTCAAAATCCCAAACCCAGAAACGTAAAAATCCAAAAAAAAATGCTTCCGATCAAAAACAGAGGAATCAAGTTAAAGAAGAAGATTCAAAAAAGTCAAAATCGAACCTTGAAAATGAATCTGGAAATAATTTGGGAGCTAAGAAGCAAAACAAAGATGCATCAGTGAAACAAACCTTAAACCCTAAGCCAAAGCTAGATTTTTTATCAGTTGATGATGAGAATAATGGGATTAAGGCAAAACGTTTTGATAAGTACAAGAGTTTGCCTAAGTTACCATTAGTGAAAGCTAGCTTATTGAGCTCAGAATGGTACAATGATGCAACGGAGCTTGAGGAGAAGGTCTTTAGTGGTGGAGATAAGAAGAAAGTGACGGTGATTAAGGAGGAGTTGTTGAATGTGGTGGAGACTAAGAGAGAATTAGGAGAGAGATTGATTTGGCAATACGCAGAGGATTTTGTAACATCGAAAGGGAAGAGTGGAGATATGAAGATGGTGATTTCTGCTCAGAAGTCAGGGACAGTAACTGATAAAATTACTGCTTTTGAGATTATGGTTGGAGAGAATCCCATTGCTAATATGAGATCTCTTGATGCCTTATTAGGTATGTTGTCTCTGGTTTCATTAGTATCTATTTGTTTTCCAATGGTGAGTGAATTACTCTGAAGCGTTTTGGTTGATGGATCGTTTATGTTTATCTACTCTGTTTGTTGCAGGAATGGTGACCTCGAAGGTTGGTAAACGGTTTGCATTTAAGGGTCTTAAGGCTTTATCAGAAATTTTGATCAGGTACATTTTTGTTACTCTCCCAAGTCCCACCGAGCTATTAATGTATGTGTTCCTCATTGACTGAGATTTTTTCCAGGTTATTACCTGATCGTAAGCTGAAGACACTTTTACAACGACCTTTAAACAGTATTCCGGAAACTAAAGATGGTTACTCGCTTATGTTATTTTGGTACTGGGAGGAGTGCTTGAAACAGAGGTGAATAGAATCTTATCATTTTGGTTCTAGTTGTATTGTTCGCCATCTTGTTGTTTGTTAGACTTTATGCCCTTACCAGACAAAGGAAAAAAAGAAATCGAAATCTATTCTGCTTATATCATGTGACGGGGGATGTGTTTATAACTTTATCCAAGTTTTGTATCTTCTATTGGTAATGTCCTGGATCGATGATTCAGTTAACAGCTTACAATGCTAACTTTGTAGGTATGAGCGCTTTGTTACCGCCCTTGATGAATCATCCAAGGACATGCTCCCAGAGCTAAAAGACAAGGCTTTAAAGGTATAATCCTGTTACTACTCTGCATCTCCTAGCCTTTTTTAGTAGCGCTAGTCTTCAGGTCTTGTAAGATTCATGATGAGTAATATGATCAGGATCCTTCCTTAAGAAAATGATTTTTCTTTGATTTGATTTCAGACTATATATTTCATGTTAACAAGCAAGTCGGAACAAGAGCGAAAATTGCTAGTGTCACTGGTGAACAAGGTATTGTCTGTTCTTTTGAATATCTGTAGCTAATCAAATTTTCTCAACTATGGCAACTTAAATTCCTCCTTGGATTACTTTACACAGTTGGGGGATCCTCAAAACAAGAGTGCATCTAATGCTGATTATCACCTGACAAATCTGTTAGCTGATCATCCTAACATGAAGGTGTGGATAATGATATTCATACTTCCTATGCCCAGTTTTGGGAATTTGTTTCTTTGGCTCTTCTCTTTGTCTTAATTGTATAGTTATTTTTGCAGGCTGTAGTGATTGATGAAGTTGATTCCTTTCTCTTTCGACCTCATCTTGTGTTACGTGCAAAGTATCATGCTGTATGTCATTTTTACTGTTCATAGTTTATCTAGGTTTAGCTTTTCTAGAGCCATGATTACTAAACATTGTAACTTTCACAGGTTAACTTTTTGAGTCAGATTCGATTGAGCCACAAAGGAGATGATCCAAAGGTGGCAAAACGCCTAATTGATATATATTTTGCCTTATTTAAGGTATGTAACCAGCATCTAAAGTCTGTATAAGTGAGAAACCAAACATTTTACTGTGATTTTCTTAAAGTTTTTACCCCTCTAAATGTTTTCTTTTAGATGTCAATACATCATAGTCTGAGACACAAGAGTGTGTGTTTGCATTCTTATAGGTTTTAACAACAGAAGCAAATAAGAAACAAGGTGCAGATGACAAAGGAGCTACTGATAAGAAAAAAGCTAACTCAAAGGATACAAAAGAAGATAAGTCATCTGATTCACCTGTTGAATTGGATTCCAGAATTCTATCAGCTCTACTTACGGTTAGTCCAGATGTGTACATGATGTATGTAATTTATTGCTTTGAGACATTATAGATCAACTTATGCCTTATGACTCTGTCATTGCAGGGAGTAAACAGAGCTTTTCCATATGTTTCTACCGATGAGGCTGATGATATTATTGAATCACAAACGCCGGTGCTTTTTAAGCTGGTAATTCTTAAAGCTTCATCATATAAGTTTAGTTTCTTTAGTTGCATCTAAAAATTAATGAGTTCTTGGATTTACGCAGGTACACTCGAAGAATTTTAATGTGGGAGTTCAATCACTAATGCTTCTTGACAAAATCTCATCTAAGAATAAGATTGTCAGTGACAGGTTTTACCGTGCATTGTACTCGAAACTTCTACTTCCCTCTGCAATGAATTCTTCCAAGGCAAGTTATATATTGAAGCTTCTTAGTTTATGAATGGTTTATGAACTGATGTATATCATGTGCTTTATCTTCATAATCCTTATTAATAATTTTCCATTTCTAAATTTCAGGCTGAAATGTTTATTGGGCTTCTTCTTAGAGCGATGAAGAATGATATAAATGTGAAACGAGTAGCTGCCTTCTCCAAGAGAGTCTTGCAGGTTAGTAACATGAATATAAAGTCATTGATCACATCTTTGGTAGCTCTAATATCAATCTTTTGTTAAATGCTTGAGTTAGGTTGCGCTTCAACAACCGCCACAATATGCATGTGGATGCCTTTTTCTTCTGTCTGAAGTGTTAAAAGCTAGACCGCCTTTGTGGTATGTATTTATGTTAACCATATTTATCGGTGGCTTTTATCCAGTGATTCAATGGGTCCTTTTAACCATCATGCAGGAACATGGTGAGCCAGAGGGAGTCATCAGTTGTGGAAGAAGAAGATGTAGAACATTTTGAGGATGTGAAAGAAGAAGATGAGATTGATCCCAATGACAAAGCTGGAATAGAAGAGAATGATGTTGAAGTTGATCAGATGATTACAAGTAGAGATGGTGATTCTTCTTCAGATGATGAAGAGGCTTTGGCTGTTAAGCAATCTGATGAAGAAGATGATTATGATTCTGATGATGCAGAAGAGCTATTTAGAAGAGAAACTCCATGTGAAGTTACCATGGAAGTTTCTAATGATATGGAAAAAAAACAAAGCCAACCTCCATTGAAATCAAGTTATCTTCCTGGAGGATACGATCCTCGTCATAGAGAACCTTCTTACTGGTCAGTTAAATCTCATCTTTCTTTCATCAAAGCTGCTTTAATCTAATAAACTGAATCCTTAACAGTAGTGGAGACCGTGCGAGTTGGTGGGAGTTGGTAGTTCTTTCAAATCATGCTCATCCCTCAGTTGCTACAATGGCTGGAACACTTCTATCAGGAACTAATATAGTTTACAATGGAAACCCATTGACTGATCTATCTCTAACTGCTTTCTTGGATAAATTCATGGAGAAGAAACCAAAGCAGAACATTTGGCATGGTGGCTCTCAGATTGAACCTTCCAAGAAGGTATAAAATAGCTTAAGCTTCAACAAGCTGATGAGTTTTAAAAACTGTTTTGTGACTTGTAATGGTTTCTGTCTTCTGTCTTTGCATGTGTAGCTTGATATGCCTAACCGTATGATTGGATCTGAGATTCTCTCATTAGCCGAAGAAGATGTGGCTCCTGAAGATTTAGTGTTTCACAAGTTTTATGTGAATAAGATGAATAGTACGAAGCAATCAAAGAAAAAGAAGAAGAAGAAGTTATCTGAAGAAGAAGGTGAAGAACTTTATGATGTGAATGATGGTGATGGTGGAGGAAACTATGAGAGTGATGTTGAATTTGAAGGTGGTGATGAGAGTGATAATGAAGAGATTGAGAATATGTTAGATGATGTTGATGATGATGCTGTAGAAGAAGAAGGAGGTGAATATGATTATGATGATCTTGATAGTGTAGCTGATGAAGAGCTTGTGGTTGATGCTAGTGATGCAGAGATGGACACAGACATGGACATGATTGATGATGAAGATGTTGATGATGGTGATCGTGGTAAGAAGAAGAAGCAAGGTAAAGGAAAAAGGAAATCTCCATTCGCGAGTCTTGAAGAGTATGAGCATTTGATTGATCAAGATGAGAAGGATGATTCAAAGATTGAAACGAAAGTAACATCAGAGCCCACAAAGAAGAAGATGAAAAAGAAGA
Source organism: Leavenworthia alabamica (assembly GCA_000411055.1). NCBI lineage: Eukaryota > Viridiplantae > Streptophyta > Magnoliopsida > Brassicales > Brassicaceae > Leavenworthia > Leavenworthia alabamica. The sequence continues at coordinate 208,784 of KE156801.1, forward strand.
CCAAAGTATCAGAGCAATAAGCAAGACTCGTTGCTTGCTTCACAAGGCTCTTTAACGCTGGTGATAATTAATTACTCCAATTTTGTGACGTTTTGTTGTATTTTTGACTTTTTGACTTTTATGTTTTCATATTTGAAAAAAATTACTGTAGAATTTTATTATAATTTTAATAACTTCATTTCATACTTGAAACCATTGTTTTATTTTCACCCAAATTTTTTTACAGTTAAATAAAAAAATTGATTACAAGTGATTTGGCATCATGACAGGCGTGGGAATTTAAGTGGATTTAGTGGTAATTAGGTTTAATAAAACTTTTATAAATTAATATTGTTGAGAATTTGATAAATTAGATCATAGTTTTTTTTCTTCTCACTAAGCCAGAGAAAATAAAAAAAACTTGGGTGGATTTGGTAAGATTCATAAATTCAAGGTTACATATCAACAAAAGATTATTTATTTACTCTACACTTAAAAATGTTAACTATAAAAACCCTTTCTATGTTTTGTCCCTAACCCTAAGTTAGATTACAACTCATGTTGAAGGGTTCCTGAGAATAAATGACTTTGGTTACCCAATCATAGGTTTCTTGATTAGGAATTATTACTACTAGAGTCGTTTTTGGGATCTTGAAGCTCTATTGGAGAATTGGTGATGTTACCAACCGATCCCATTGTCTGAGAATTTAACTGTGGACTCGCTGGACAAGCCTCAAGGTTGCTTGTGTTCATGGGATGCATTGTACCTGAGCTTATCTGAGGACTCATAGGAGTTCTTTGGTTCAGTTGCTGGGGACTCATTGGAGTTCTTTGGTTCATTTGCTGAGGACTGGATTGTTGCAGCTGCTGTTGGGTAATTCCAGCTGAAGGCGAACCTACTTGGGGTGGCGATAGCACAGACTGAAGAGGAGAGGCTGTTGCCTGCTGCTGCTGTTGCTGTGCTTGTTGAGGAAGATCATGTTGTTGTAGCTGCTGCTGCTGTTGCTGCTGCTCCTGAGACTGAGCTAGCTGCTGAGGTGGCTGAGACAAAGGCTGCTGTAACTGTTGTTGATGCTGCAACTGCTGTTGTTGTGGCTGCTGCTGGAGTGGCTGTTGATTCATGTAAGGATTCGTTCCAGGCATTAGCTTAGGTGGGCCCATGTTACCCATACCAGAAACTCGCTGCAGGTTAGCTCGGTTTAACGTATTCTGATCTAACATGGAAAGACCAGCTGAACTGGGGTGCATCTGCCTTGCACCTGACATGCCACTTATCCCGGCTTGTGGAGAACCCATTACACCTCCTTGGTTCACCATGCCCATCCTAATCTGTGTAAAGAGAGCGTTTTGATGTGGTGCTAATACACCGGCTCGGATTTGCTGGCTTATAGCATTCAAATTTGATGCTGGATTCATGTTCATTGGGTTTTGGCCCATATTACCGATGCCAGGAACAGACATTGATGATGAGATTCTGGTTCCCCCAATCCCTCTTCCTGCCATATTCAATTGATTGCTTAAAGCTCCGAGCCCAGCAATACTGTTTCCCATGTTTCCCATACCCATACCCATGCCTACACCTGATCCCAGCCCCATCATTACCTTCTTTTGCATTGCCACTTGCTGCTGCTGCTTTAACATTTGCAGTTGGAGAGGCGAATACTTGTTGGCCATCTGACCCCCCGGCTGCATGCCAGAGCTCTGGCTCATTGAGTTGATGGCTGATAGCGGATTTGTAGGCAGTATCATGGATGGCCTCTGCATCTGTGGATGTTGTTGCTGTGTAAACATAGACTGTTGATTTTTCTGCTGTGAATGTGATGACAGTAGCGCTGAGTAGTGTGGGTCAAGCTGTGGTTGCAGAGGCATGGAGACACTAGACAGAAGTCCTTGAGACATTTGCAAGGCTTGAGAATTTGCTGACGGAAGCATCCTTGAATTTGAAAGAATATTCTGGCTTGAGCTAATAGGCGCACTTCCAGCATTACCCTGTTTCAATGCCTCACCAGACGCTTGTCCTGCAACTGCATCTCCATACTGTTGCATATCATTTGCAGAGTTACTTCTTGCATAACCACCAACAGAATTAGGTTGGCTGCTGCTTGGGCCAGTATCCCCATGGATTGGCCTTGCCTGAATATGTTCTTCCATGATGTATCCTTCGCTGACCATCTGCACAAGCATATAAATCAAAATTTGTAAGTAGCTTTCCCATTGAACCCGGAACGTGATACATTTGATTCAGAATTCGAGAAATACCAGTGATTTAAATTGAGCAGCAAGTAGATCGGCCATGTGCTGTGACAAAGTGAAGAAAGATAAGCAAGTCAGCATGATTTCCAGAAATAAGTGGTGTATACTGTATATAAGAGAACAATTAATAATCCATTGTCCATCTCCTTTTGAACTTACTGTATTGGGCAATACTAGGAGATGATCTTCAACTGGGAAAACATCACCATCATCTATGTCCCCTTGATACCATGCTACTGTCCCATCGGAGGGCTTCTCTGACATTACCAGTCTTGTTCGTATTCTTGGGACGAAGGAAGACACAGTACCTGAAAAGATGCAGGAGTCAGTCACTCAAATAGAGAAATATACAAATTGTCAGATATGTGGTCAAAACAGAAAACAGAGTAACAGACCTTGCATTACACGGTCTAACAGACCAAAGTTCATGATTCTCGTCTTGCATGTATTCATACTGCCACCAAGAATAGATTTTGATAACACTTTGTCCTCGTCTTTGAAGTCTTCGTTGTTAGACAGGTTTGATAAACAAACCATCAGGGGCTGTTTAGCATACACACGAGGTCTTCGGGAGTACTCATCCACCTTATGCTTTTTGCAGTTTAGTTGGTACCTAGAAATGCAACAAAAAAACTGGATCAACCAACAAATAATATCTATGACACAGCATCAAACCAAAGTAAAAATCATAAAAATAATTTGATGCGAGTGACCTCAATAAAACAGGATTCGCAAAATTCATACCTTGCAGCAACTCGTTCAATCTTTGAGAATCTGTCAAGGATTGCCTGATCGCCCAAAGACTGGGGTCCCACTGAAGAGCTCCTTGCATTAAGTGGGACGCTCATAGTATTGACACTAACAGGTAAACCAACAGTGCTCACAACTTGGGACTTCGGAAGAGAATTTGTCCTCTGTTTTGCAGCCATTTGGACTTGGTGCTGCCTTTGCTGCATAGCATCATTAGCACTAGAACCTACTGATTGAGTAGTACCAATAGCAGGAATAGAGGTAACAGCCTTGTCCTTTTGAGCTGCTGCAGCTGCTCCATAGTGGGTCACCATTGAACCACCAGAAAACTCACCAGACTTCGATGAAAGTGGGGACTGTGGAAGCGCACCTGCTGATGAACGAGGACTTTGAGCCAAAATCCTTCTATTAAATTGTTCTTCTTTTCTTGGGTCTTTTTCAATCGGCTGGCCAGGATTAACATTCCAGGATGTTTGAGGGAAATTTGATCTCACGAATGCATTATGGGGTATCCTTGACTGAATACGAGGGTCCAAATCTTTTGCATCACTTCTCACCCCCAGCATATTGTTTCTGATGCTACCATCAAATTTACCAGCCTCAAATGGTTCGTCTTTCGTAGTGTATCGCATTAGCCCCTGTTGTGAAGCTGGATGCTGCATGTGACCACCTTCCTGATTCATAACCCCGTCAATTTGCTGAGGTGAAAACCTCTGCATACTTGCATTTGGATATTGAATACTTCTGCCTAGCATGTCTGGCTGTTGTAGAAGCGCATTTTTCCAATTTGTATCGGTTCCATGAAGGCCATCCATACGTTGCCCTAACTGTTGCTGTGGCACCCCATCAGGACCCATGTGTGAAACCCTTGGCCGCTTATTCAAACCAGGCATAGAAGACATTTGTCCTTCTTGACTTTCCCTCTTTCTATGAAAAGATGTACCAAGGTTCATACTATCAGAGCCATAGGACAGCATCACATCTGGTGCTCCAGGCAAAGCTCCAGAGACACTGACAGCATTTGATCCTTGATCCTGCATGTTTCTTATATTTCCAGTTGCCAGGTACATTTGTTGCTGAGGTGATGCCAAGGGCAGTGAGGAATTCGGTGGATCTTGCAAAGTCTGAGTTCTTAATCCTGCCAGCATGTTAGTACCAGGATTTTGAATAGCCTGGCTGTTATGTGTTTGCTGCATTATCAAATTCCCCGGCATATTTCCTCGCTCCGAACTTTCAGGAAGCCGATCAACGCAAACCTTTTTCCCATGCATCTTGTTCTGAGACATGACTGTCACTTCTCTCATTTGCCTTAACCTCTTTCTCCGCAAAGTAGAAAGAGATAAATTGAGCTACGGAGTAGCAAAAACGTCTTTTAGATTTAATAAAAGCAACTGAGAAGAGAAAGCAAAAGGAGTCTCTTTTAATGAGTATTACCTTAGCAGACACAGGGCTTTCACTCAGCCTATCAAGTCTGGGTACAGGATCCAGACAGAGTTCAGGTTGTAGAGCTTTTAATATTCTGGACTCCACTTCCTGCAGTTGATGCAAGTATTAATACAGAAGATAATAGTTTCAGTGCTCAGATACACAAATTATATTCCCAGAACTAATGTAATTACCATGAGATCACCATATGTCCATGAGTTTTCTGACATTGATGGGATATCTTTCACCACATTCTCAAGTGACATCTTAAGGCACAGTTTATTTATCACAGGAGAGACTTGATCTGGGGTATGTTTCCGATAGTCATGCAACTACAGTAATATGTACCATAAATTAAGGTAAACATGATGATGTAAAACAATAGTTGAGCAGTAAATTACATAACTAATAAAACTAGGTTATGTTATGTTAACTTCTGTTATGATGGTGTAAGATGATAGTTGAACAGTGTATTACTCCAGTGTGTTTCAGAAACAATCAAATAACTCGTACAAATGAGTTTGGAAGTCAAACTCCCATGCAATTATAACATGTTAACGACACAAACTCTTTTAGTTTTATTTGTTTGTTTCCAAGACCTTATGGAAGGCAATGCAATACAAACACCTATTTTGCAAGGCTAAGGAATTTTTTTCTTAGTTTTTTGGAACTACCATTTTGGACTGCTAGTTTACTTTTACTAGATGGCAGGTCATGAAGTTTTTTATCCAAATAAATTAGCGCATATAACTGATAACTAACCTCACATAAAACCACTCCATCCACAAATTTGCAAGGTATATCCTCCAAAATGTCCCCAGGAAGTCTACCAGCTTCGATAGCCTACAAAGCATCCAGATGAATTAAAAACATTCACTCAGACTAATACCAAGAAAATGAACTTAACGAAATTTGAGAATGTTGTGCAGTCAAATGAATAATTTGGTTGAACAAGTAAAAAAAACAACATCTTCACATATACTAATTCCAAGTACTTTTAGATTCATTGCAATCAGGTACAATAACAGATTTCTAAATTCTAATTAAAAAAGTTCTCTTATGTGAAATATTTACCGAAAGTAGACTCTCTGCTGCCCTGTCATACGGATGTAAAACCTTTGGAACATCTCGAAAGGATGTCTGTTGCATAGCCTGGTTATCAAAAATCAACAGTAGTTAGATGTGAAGGGTTTAAAATCATATGCAACAAAAATAAAAAAATAATATGTTCATTCAATACAAGAAGTTGTACTATATACCTCAGAGGGTTTTCCGACAGAGTACCCATTCGGGTAGAGGCTCAATGTGAAAGAAACTTCATGTTCTGCAGAGAAAGCAAATGTATTCAATTTAACATCACTCAAATTTAGCAAAACATGAATTGTCAAAGCGGTTGAGAGGCTAACCTGGAGATATATCAAATAAAGATGGCTGCGAAAACCCCGAAACATCACCAGCATCAGCATTATCAATGGCCTGAATCAAATACTAAAATTTGGTAATCTACACATCCATAGTTTTCCAAAATAAGGTAATCTAGTTAATAAAATCGACTTTTCGGCGTGTAAAGTAAAAATTCACCTCATAACTTTACAAAAAATCATAATTTGACAATGATCTCAACTTCTGAACTAAAATTTACTTAGGAAATGGATAATTACAGATTATCATAGCAAAAACTCATAAACAAAAATCTTAAAAGTAAATTATTACCTTTGGTTTCCCTGATAGAACGATTCCTTGAGAATTCAACTGTTCAGGAGAATCAGGAGTAGCTGATGATTCAGTAGAAACCCTAGGCCGAAACTTTCTACCAACCTTGAAAATCTTAAACGACAAACCCATTAATTCTCTCTACAGATTAAGCTCAACCCTCTGGATACTGCTAAAAACAATAGAAAAATCAACGGAGATTTTTAAAAATTGAAGAATCTAAGACGAATTTAAGGAAAAAAAAGTAGGAGATTGAAACCTTATGAGCTTGTGTTCTGGAGAAAGATCATCAAACAAATCAAATATAAGAAATCGGAGAGAGAATGAAATGAAATCAAAGTTTGTGGAAGACTAGGTTTTATAAACACGAACCGGAAACTAAACCAAGTTAAACCATCATTGGTTTTATTAAAATTAGCAATCCGAGTAATATACACGGTTACGAAACTAAACCAGGTTAAACCATCATTGGTTTTATTAAAATTAGCAATCCGAGTAATTTAACACGGTTACGGGGGAAGGGTAAAATAGACATTAGCAGAATTAGGGTTTTGCACTGGACTGTTTGCTTCATATATTCGCTAACCCTTACCTTCAGTCGCCTCTTGTGTGATATTAGCAGAGCAGAAGCTAGAAGGAGAAGAAGAAGAGATAAACATGGCGACTAACGGATCTGCTAGCTCTGCACAGCTTTCTCAGAAAGAAGCAGACATCAGGATGATGTGCGCAGCTGAGGTTCATCTCGGAACCAAAAATTGCAACTACCAGATGGAGCGTTACGTCTTCAAGAGACGCAACGATGGTAAATTTTGTTTTGTTTATTCACTCTATATATTTAATTTGTATATGTTCGTTAATAAATGATTACAGTATTGTGATTCTATGTTGATTTATATGTTTATGTGATTCTGGATTTGCTTACTTTGTTGTTTATGTTTTAGATCTTCCAGCTTTGTTTTAGAGATGGGTTTTGGATTTATAGATCGTTTTTGTTCTTCAGTTTTTGTATGACCTAAGTTGAGTTTTATTCAATCTTAATAGTTATGGTGTTTATGAAGATATGAGTAGGTTTTTGTTTCGTTTGGTTTGTTTTGAATCTATGCTTGTGAATGGTGAAATTGAGTCAATTAAAAGCTAAATTCTTTTTTTTTGTGTTTCTTCTTACTCAGGTATTTATATCTTTAACCTTGGCAAAACATGGGAGAAACTCCAGATGGCTGCACGAGTTATTGTTGCTATCGAGAATCCACAGGACATCATTGTCCAATCTGCTAGACCTTATGGACAGAGAGCTGTCTTGAAGTTTGCTCAGTACACTGGAGCTAATGCCATTGCTGGAAGACACACTCCTGGTACCTTTACCAATCAGATGCAAACTTCCTTCAGTGAACCTAGGTTGTTGATTCTTACTGATCCTAGAACCGATCACCAGGTAAAACACTTTTATCAATTCGTACTTTCCCGATATAGGTGATTGTTATGTATTGATTTTGATCATGTCTTGTGTTTGTTGCAGCCAATCAAGGAAGGTGCTTTGGGAAACATTCCCATCATTGCTTTTTGTGACACAGACTCTCCAATGAGATTCGTTGACATTGGTATCCCTGCCAACAACAAAGGAAAACACAGCATTGGTTGTCTTTTCTGGCTTCTTGCTCGTATGGTTCTTCAAATGCGTGGAACCATTCGTCCTGCACAAAAGTGGGATGTTATGGTATGAGAAATATTCTTCTTAGAACTACAAATGCTTACATAATCAAATTTTCTTGTTGAGTGTGTGATATCACTTCATACTTAATATCTTTGTGCAGGTTGATTTGTTCTTCTACAGGGAACCAGAGGAGGCTAAAGCAGAGGATGAAGATGAAGCTGCACCACAGACTGATTTTGGACTTCCTGCTCCAGAATACGGAATGGTTGGAGGAGACCAATGGACAACTGCACAGATCCCTGATGCTGCATGGCCAGGAGAAGCTGAGCAACCAATCGCTGCTCCTCCTGCTTCTGCTTCTTGGGGTGATTCCGCTGGTGAGTTTTTTATAACCCAATACCCTAGTTTTTGTATCTCATTACACGATCTTGATCTTAATGTTTGGTTTGTGTGTTCTTTTTTTCTTGTAGTTGCTCAAGCAGCTGATGGATGGGACACAGCTGTGCCACCACCAAGTGCTCCAGCTTCTGGTTGGGAGTAAAAGTTGATGGCCTTTTACTCAAAGCTTATAGACATGTTTTTTTTTAACTGAAGAGTTATCGAACTAAACTGTTTTGCTTCTCTACTTGTTTCTATTAAGACAACATAGATTATTATGTTTTGCAATTTTTTTTGTTTTTGTTTTGAATTTAATATTTACTTACGCGTTATCACAAATATAATTGAGCACATATTCAGAGCTGAATAAATTCAAAAAAAAAAATTAGAAGCCATAATCCCCTAAGTTTGAGGTATATCCATGTAAATAATAATTAAATCAGTAACAACATTAAGCTTTTTATATAAAACCTAAATAATAAAGATAAACATATCCAGATAAATCGAGGAAGCATATAAAACAACCTTATAAATCATGTAAATGAATAAAATCCCAACTGTGGATTCCAAAAATATATAGTTTACTCAAATAAATCAAATGTTTTTTTTTTTTTGAAATTTGTTTTAATTATTTTTTAATCAGAGATAGATTGGGCTAATAAAGCCCATTAAGCGTCGTATATATACTCGTTACTTATGACTAAACCCTAGAAACGTCTAGGAAACCAAAAAACGACATCGTTTTGCATTTTTTTTCTTTTACTTCTTTAGCTCTCTCTTCGCCGTCTCTATAGAGCACTCGCTTCTTCGCTTTTCCTCTAACACCAGACTCTGTTTTCGAATTCTCAGGTTTGTGACAAACCTTTTTTTTCCTCGTTCTATTGTACAAACTTCACATAGATTAATGTAAAGCTTTAGTTTTTGAAATTGGAATCAGAATTTGTTTTTATGTTTAACAGAAGAACTAAGTTATGTATTATCACCTATAAACCCTAATTTTGAGGACTGGTTCTTATATTTTAACTTGGCTATAAATCATAGACCTGTGGATTTATATTTCTGGAGAATGTGTTTTCTCTTTTTTTTTGATAAATGAGTTTTTTTTGTGTGTTCATGGATTTAGGGTTTAACATAGTTGGCTAGTAATTACATGGTTTCAGTTGGTTCTAAATCGTTATCATCTAGAAGGCACAACAACATTGAAGAAGAAGATAGTTTGATGATGGGTGAACGAGAAAAATCTAGCAACAATCATAGTAGAAGGAAACAAGGGAAGGCTCAGAAAAGTAACCGTGGATTTGATGGAGATAGTAACAAGAGAAACCAATCTGGTGGTGCTTCTAATGTAAAACAAACATCAAAGAAACAATCTGAATTTGAACATCAGAATCAATTTGTTAGGTAAAGGAGAGACTTTTGAACCTAGGGATCATCAATTTTGTTATCATGAGTAGTGGTAGTGAATTAGGGTTATGTTTTTTTGCAGGAAAGAGATTGATCCAGAAACTTCAAAGTATTTCTCTGAGATTGCTAATCTATTTGATAGTAATGAAGTTGATTTAGATGAACGTTCTGTAATATGTGGAAATGCCCTTGAAGAAACAAGAGGAAGAGAATATGAGATTGCTACAGATTATATCATTAGTCATGTCTTGCAGACTCTACTTGAAGGATGTGAACTTGATCAACTTTGTAGTTTCCTACGAAATTCTGCTTCAGTGTTCCCAGCCATTGCAATGGATAGATCTGGTTCTCATGTTGCGGAGTCTGCTCTTAAATCCTTGGCCACACATCTGGAAAATCCAGATGCTTATTCTGTTATTGAGGAAGCTTTGAATTCTATATGCAAGGTACTTATTGGCAAGTATATTGTGGTATTCTAGTTATGTAAAGTGTAATTAACCTCGATTGTGATGGTAAAATATTTTCCTGCTGTCAGGTGATTGTGGATAATCCCCTTGATATGCTTTGCAACTGCTATGGTTCTCATGTTCTTCGTAGACTTCTTTGTCTTTGCAAAGGAGTTTCTTTAGATTCCCCTGAGCTTTATGGTGCAAAATCATCAAAATCTCTGGCGAAACGTATGAATTTGAAGGCGTCTCATTTCGAGGAGAATTATCTAGAAATCCCTCATCAAGGGTTTCCGGATGTGTTCAAGTACCTTTTATCTGGGCTATTAAATTGTAGCAGAGAGGACATGAAGTATCTTCAAGTTGATCAGTATAGCAGTTTAGTCTTACAAGTATGTTTTATGTCTCTGTCTAATCTTTTTTTGTTGTTATTTTTGAGCAACTTCTTTTGTAGTATTGATTGTAATTTTACTCTCTCTGGTTTTCGATGATCCTAACAAATCTTCTCTTGACAGACGGCTCTAAGACTAATGGTGAAGCAAGATGCAGAGTTGCTTGAAATCATTCCTCTTATTCTGTGCTGCAACTCTACAAATAACAAAGAAGAGGGTTTTCATATCGAGACTGATGTTTCCAAGGAAATATTAGAGTCAATGAAGGAAAATTCTTTCAGTCATCTGGTGGAGGTAATTAATTGTGTTTAACCTTTTACTGAGTTGTTGTTTTTTATATATGTCTAACTTAGGTGTTTATACCAAAATTGTGTGGTAGCTGGTAAATAACAATTGATTAAGGATCACCGATCACACCAGTTAGCTGTTTGGTTCCATCCTGTAACTGGAGTATTAATTTTCTTAGCCGTCTTCATAATTGTATTTGCTTGCCTTTCAGGTGATTTTGGAAGTGGCCCCTGAAAAATTGTATAAAGAAATGTTGAACAATGTTTTCAAGAATTCGTTGTTTGAGCTTTCAGTTGATCGGTGTGCAAATTTTGTTATACAAGCATTAATCTCACATGCAAGCGACCAAGAGCAGGTGAGGACCCTACTGACACTTAATCTTTTTTCTGCTGTTTCAGCAAACTTTCATTTAGCTTTTACTTTATTTGTGCTATTTCCTTTAAACTGACCTTTAGTTGATATTGTTTGCAAGATGGATTTGATTTGGGAAGAATTAGCTCCAAGGTTCAAGGATCTTCTTGAGCAAGGGAAGTCAGGTGTTGTGGCTTCTCTGATAGCGGTTAGCCAAAGGCTTCAAAGTCATGAACACAAGGTTTCTATCTATTCTAGATTCAGCTGAAATCATATTTCTTCTCTAGTTTTAAATATATTTTCTGACACTGATGATTCTTGCTGATTTGACAGTGTTGTGAGGCCCTTGCTGACGCAGTTTGCTCCAAAAACGAATCCCGTATCTCCCTTGTTCCACGACTGTTGTTTCTTGATAACTACTTTGGTTGCCAAGATAAATCTACATGGGAGTGGACACTTGGTGCAAAGATGCATGTCATGGGTTGTCTGATCCTTCAGGGGATTTTTAAGTTTTCTAGCGTATGTTTCCTTTTCTTCTTGTATTGAAAAATGAATTTCATTGATTTTAACTTCCAAGTTCGCTTTACATGTGAATTCACAATAATTCCCAACTTTTGCTGGATTTCACAGGATCTTATACAGTCATACATAACAAGCTTAACTTCCATGAAAGCTGAATATACCGTTGAAACAGCAAAAGATTCCAGTGGTGCACGGGTCATCGAGGCATTTCTTGCCTCAGATGCAGCTATAAAACAGAAGCGCCGACTAATTAATAAGTATGCTTTGCTTTTTAATGTTATTTGTTTATTTCAAGACCGTTAGATTCCTGTTTACATTTCTTCATATGATTACAATCAACTGAAGCATATATAGGGAAAGTCAGAGTTTTCTTTTATTGAGGTTTCTTTTCACCAATGACTTCATGACAGGTTACGTGGACATTTTGGTGAGCTTTCACTACACACATCGGGTTCATTTACTGTTGAGAAGTGCTTCGATTCATGTAACTTGAATCTAAGGGAAGCCATAGCTACTGAACTGTTGGATGTGAAAGCTGATCTCTCGAAGACAAAGCAAGGGCCGTTTCTTCTTAGGAAACTAGACATCGATGGGTAAGATCTTATTTACAAAGAAATAAAAGTCCTAAGAGACTAAGTCATAGGGACTTAGTTACCATAATGCCATAAAAAATTTGCATATCTGTAGTATTGATGCATGCATGTATTCTTTTACATCTTTGACCTCATTCATTATTTTGAAATGCTATGGAATCACTTCTTTATTGCAGATATGCCAGCAGACCTGAGCAATGGAAATCAAGACAAGAAGCTAAGCAATCGGCGTATAATGAATTTTGTTCTGCCTTTGGATCCAGCAAATCAAAGTTCTCAAGGAACACATTTGTCTCTGATGCATCTGAGGATGCATCTGAGGAAATAGAGGTAAAGAACAAAAAGAAAGAGATTGACCATCATCCTACGTCCGGGTTTAAGCGTCACCGAGAAGAACATGGAAGGGACAAGAATGAATCTTTTGCAGGTGAAAAAAACACGAAACAGAAGAAGAACAAAACTAGTGAAGCAACAGATAAACCAGTTTCCAAAAAAAGACCTTTCCTTTCTGGACAGATGACTAGAAAGAATCGGCCTTCAAATAAATTAAGAATATGAAGGTTAGACTTCTTTTATCATATCTTATCAGACTCCATTTTGTTCATCTTTGTGTCACAGTTCTTTTTACTACAATCTTTAATAAAGATGAAAGTATAGTTGAAACCTTTCTGCCTAGATCTAAGCCCACAAGAATGATAATGAAAACATTCATTTCGTATTACATTACAACATCCAGACATAAGTGTAAATACGCTATACTACTAAAGAGAAAGTGAACTCTATGGTTCTCTTGATGTGATATGCTGTTTCCTACTTCCTCTTACATCTGTTAGGGGATCGATCCTGGTACAAAAATACAAAATATATTGCTGTCACTCATTCACAATCAATCACAGAGAGATATGCCAAAAAAAATTAGTTTAGGTGTGTATAGATTGGAAATTAATTGCTATATCTTTACTTGTTCTGTATAGGGCTGGAGCCAGTCCTTGGGATTCTTCTGAAGCTGTCTTTTTCACGTCTTAGGAGCTCTTCCTTCACCTCCTTGTTTATTTGCAAATCTCTCACAGCTTCACTAGAAGCTGTAGTCATCTGACGACCCACTACATTGCTGGTAAACAAAGCTAGAAGTAACAAAATCAGAGCTGCGTAGATCGATGAATGGAATCTCTTCATTGTGAATTCTCCTTTTTGATCTGTTCTTACTTTGAAGCTCTTAGGTTGTTGTTATGTTCCTGAGAGAACTTTTTGGGTAGCGAGCTTATGTTAGAGTTAAAGAGAAAGAGAGAGGTTGAATATTCTTGTTTGCTTAGTAGATTATATACTATTGTTCCTTGAAACCTTTTGGGATCTAAACACGTGATCTAGTTTTGACTGATGTGCCAATATTATTTATTACCCAAGTTGTGTCTCAGATGGTGAAGATATTTGTCTTAAAACTTATGATATTTAGTCATCACTTACACAGAGGCCGAGACCAGTACACAGTTTGACATTTTCAGGCAAATCTCACTCAGCTAATCTACTCCAAATCTTCAAGGATCAACAGAAGCTACAGCATTGGAGCTACTAGTACTACTATTGCTACAAGCCACTCTCTTGTCTCTACTCAAAAACCTCCTTAAGGACCTTAACCTCGTTGTCATTGGAGATTTTGCTTCTTCCTCCTCAACAATATACATCATTGATGATGACGACGAAGATGATACATTATGACTTGTAATTGAAGAATCATTAACCTCCAGAACAACAGCTTCTTGACTCTGAGAAGTAGCACTATCTTCTTGAGACCCAACATTGATGTTTCTGGTACTAACCTGATCCTGACGACCCCATACCAAAACATTTGTGGGGAATTCAGGAGACGAACCATCATTGTTATTAATGTTACTAGCATCTGCATTGTCCTGAACTAATTCAACTCTAGCTTGCTCAGGATCAAGAACCGTGTTTCTACAAATCGGACAAGTTGAATGAGACTGAAACCACATATCAATACACTCAACATGGAAACAATGGTTACACTTTGGAAGTAGCCTTGCTTTATCTCCTTTAACAAGCTCAGATAAACAAACAGAACATTCCAAACCATCTTTACAACTATCTTGTCTAAACAAGACAATTGGTAAAGAACTAAGTTCAAAAGGAGTAAGTCCAGTGTTGGATAAAGCGTCTTGACCAGTGACAAAGATAAAACGACGTCGTTGATGGCGAGTAATTAGAGCTGGAGCAGTAGAAGACTGATCTTCTTCTTCTTCTTCTTCTTGCTCTTGTTGTAGTTGTTGCTGTTGATCTATTCTCCACCAGTAGAGTTTAGTGTAGAGATGGAGGATAATAACGAACAGAACAGCTATGAAGAGAACAATGATTGCTGTGAGAATGATCTTACTTGTTACTTCTTCAGTTGATAAGTCACTGAACATTGAGCTATGAGCAGATCTATTAGCATCCATTGATTGTAAGATAAGTCAAGATCAAAACTTTTCTGTTATTTCTCAAGCTTTATACTACAATGAATGTGCCCAGATGATTCAAAACAATGAAACTGGGAGATGAACAGAGCAAAACAAGAAATTGGATGAGGATGTGAAATTAGGGTTTTGTAAAGGGAAAGCTAGAAAATTTACTCTTTTGTTGGGTACCCAAATGCAAAAAGCTCAAACATAACAATCTTTATAACTTGTAGATTCAGGAAGCAATTTTGTTGTAGTTGTGATAAGTTTGATGAACCAAATTTGGAGTGAGTAGCCTAATTTTTTTTTATCTATTTTCTTTTAAATAAACTATTATATAAATGAATAAACTTTTACACAAAGTATAATAAAGTTTCCTAACAAAGTGCTTGATTTTAGGTGAACTATAAAAATATTTATGACATGCTCTCAAGTTACTACACATGCAATTATTTCAAGGGGCTTGTTCCTTTTAGAACATATGATATGTTGTTTGGTAGTGTTATAGGGAAATGGTTTAATGCTTTAGTGTTGTATCATTTATCAAAGTTTTTTAAGTCTCAAACTGTCACTAAAATGGGTGACACATCATAAAGTTTGTCACACTCCAAAAACCCTTTGTAAAATATAAATTTCTTATAAAAATATAACTAATATTTAATATAATCGAATAAAATAATGGTTGTATATTAGGTCCTTTCAAAAATCAAGTTAATACAATATTTTTTTATGAAATGTAGAATAATACTCAATTTAGAATCTAAGTTCTGAAAACCAAAATCTAACAATAATTTAGTATAAACAATGCAAATGGGCTTATGGTTTTGGCCCAAAATTTAATTCTAGTTCTGTGTTCGTGACAATGCAAATGGGCTTATGGTTTTGGCCCAAATTTTAATTTTAGGTCTGTGTTCGTGACAAGCCTATACACTGTACCACGTTGTCTCACCCACTTTGACCTTAAGAAAATAATATATTTTTCACATTTACATTATTATATATTAATATCTGTCGAAGGCCAACAACAAAAGGATCAAAAACATTACTTAAATTTTGGAAAACCAAAAAGTCAAAATCTCAAAGGTAAAATTTGGCTTTCATGAATATGACTCTCTAACAATTAAATAATTAGACAACTCTTCAACTTATTACAGAACAAGTCAACAATGAAGATATGAAGAAATTTTCATCTTTTGATCTCTTTAATGTGAAATAATCTCAATCTTCTTTTACATTTTCAAAACCTAAATGAAACTTTTCTTGATCTAACATTTCTTGTATCCCAAGCAACAACAATACTCTTTCTTGAGTGTTCTTTAATGGCTAAGAAGAATCATCGAAAGCTCTTCTCTTCATTATCATCAGAGACAAACAAAACCCTAGATTCACCACTACCTCCATCTCCATGGTCATCATCAAACCCAAACCCTTCTCCATCTCCATCTCCATCAATCTCAGACACTTATGAACCATCTCAAAACACTTCTTCCTTTGACACCATAACCATACTAACCATTACTGGTACAGTCTTAGCCATTCTTATAACTGGATTCTTCCTTGTAGCCAAATACGTATCAAACAGCATAAACCGTGACAACCAAGAAATGTATGATCAAGACTCGGATGATAATGACACGGTGGCTGATCAAGAAGAGTTTCAAGAAGTGGATAATCCAATATGGTTAATAAGAACAACAGGTTTACAAGAATCAATTATAAACTCAATAAAGATTTGTTATTACAAGAGAAGTGATCATGGTTTAATAGAGAGATCAGATTGTCCGGTTTGTTTAAATGAGTTTGAAGATAATGAAAGTCTTAGGTTATTACCTAAATGTAACCATGCATTTCACGTGTCTTGTATTGATACTTGGCTTAGGTCTCATACTAATTGTCCTTTATGTCGTGCTACTATAACTATTACTCCACGTGGCTCTGGTCTTGTTGATTCAAGATCACATTTGGAGAATGATGGAGTTGGTGAAGATGGTTATGAGGATAGAGACTCGAGTTCTGATGTAAGGATTGGGGTTGGTAGTGATGATTTGAAGATAGTGAGTCAAGACTTGACTAGACACATCGGAGATGAAGCAAGTTGCTCATAGACTCATAGTGTTCAATCAAGGATAAAGTTTTGATTCCATTGATTCTGGTGAGGTAAATGTACAAAGCATAAGTGTTTTATGTGTATGTAAACTCTCAATATTAGGTTAAGCAAAGTTGTATGTAACACAAACATTTTTGTTTTTGTTTCTTTGGTGTGATCGATCATGTATACTATTGTTTCTATATACTAATCTTTAACCTATAAATTTAGTGGAATGATTCGAAATTTAGTTTTCTAATTTATATAATTTTTTAGTTTGGCATATGACATGACAATAAAAATATGGGCCCACAATTTTAGCATATACGGATATGCTAAAACTATGTCTTATATCGACGTGGTACTTTGGTCGGGATAAGGTGGTATGATATGTTTTTTCACTTGAATGTGAAATATTTATTCTATTTATATCATATAAACTAATGGTATAGACATGTATCAACTTCAATCACATCTAAATAAATAGAGTTTTACTTAAGGCAAAGTTAAAGGAAAAAGTTAGTGATTCTAAATCTCAATCATGAAAAAGATGCTAATATATATTATAGTCATATATGTAATAATGTATAATAAGGTAATTTATTATTAATAATAAAATAGAAGAGAATATAATTTTTGTTTTGGTGTAATCACATCACCATGTAGGTTTTACTTTTTACTTTTTCTGGCTTTTACTTTTTTAACACTAAAAGTGAAAAAGGAGATTCTAAAGATCTTTTGATGGGTCTTCATGATAAGACAATCATTATCTTCTTGCATTAATCCCAGGTAGTGCTGATTATGTGCCTCAATGTTTATTAAGCAAAAAAGTTTTAAGATTAATACAAGGAAATAAAAAATATTCATGTATATAAAATAATATCATCATGATAATTTATTATCGAAATTAAGTTTCTATATTTTATAATTTCTGAATATTTTTTGTCTCCTATTTCAAAGGCTTAATTGTTTTTTTATATAATACCATAGGTCATATAATAGTGATTATTGATTAGACTCTTAATGGTGTTTTAATTTCGTGAAAAACTATATTTATATTATATATATAAATTATTTATAAACATCCAAAATTGATAACCTAAGATTTGAAAAACTCAATTATATTTTTTTCACATCATTCTAATATTAAAAAGAGAGAAAAATAACCATGAAAAAATTGGAGTTTCCTCAAATTATAATTCAACTATATATTAGCTAAATGATGATGACTCTTCTTCAATCCTCCTTAAGATTTGATTTACAGCTGCTGCAATATCTTCCACTGTATTCATTTGACTCCCTTCTTCAACCTAAATATTAAGTCATTTTTTCGAGTTAAGAAAATAAATATATATATATAAGTTACATGAAAAAGGTTGATATAGTAATTTTAAAAGAGTAAAAAGTTATAAAATAAAATCTTTATATCTACAGTGCACACATGTGTAGGCATATGTCATTGTTTTGGTCCTTTGATTCTTACAAGAATCGATATTATGATTCTCTATTTAAAATAAATAAATATAAATGATGATTTTGACTACCCAATAATTGAGGCAAGTGAGTAAAAAAACGAAAAAAGGGAAATATTTTTTAAAAATGTTTTTATTCGAAACCTATATTTAGCCAAGACAACTAAACGACAACATGCACTAATAATAGAGACATTAAGTGAAAAAACATATGTAGTAGAAAATCAATGAATGATTGACCCAAAAGGGCCAAAACTAACAATCAAAATCTTATCATCAATAAAGAAATATTAGAATAATGATTATACTATCAATTAATGTTTGTTTAAAGTAAGTGTAGTTTTAGATTTTTAAATATGTTTTAGTTTTTTATTGTTTTGTGTTTTCAATATAAATATTTTATGAAATTTTAAATTTTATTTTCATTATTTTATAGCTTCCAATAAAATAAAATTAGATAATTTTTTAAAAAAATAACACACGAAAAACATAAAAATTTACTATTTTAGTAAATATGAAAAACTTTTAAATAACAAATATTGTAAAATATTCTATTTTTTTAGTTAGCAAAAACAAAACTTAACAAATCAAATATGTTTATGAAAAATAAAAGCTATTATTAATGAAAAATTTAGTGAAAAAAACGTACATTGACGCTGATGGAATAGAGGACAGAGTTTTCTCGAGTGGTGACATTGAGATGAAGAAGATTAAGCCTTAGGCTCTCTAATGATACTACAAGTTTAAGAAGCTGTCTTGGTCGCTGCTTCGCAAGTATCTTTAGACTTGCATGGCTCTCCACCATCGTCACCTCTATCTCCGCCATCCCCTCAGCCACCGCTGATGAGGTAGGACGGCTCGAGTACTGAGGAAATGTAAAGAAATCCGAGAATGGTCCCGAGGAGCTAGCGGCTAGTACTGTGTTGGTCTGGTCACCTCCAGCTCCGACGTCTTCTAAGGTGGTAGTTGCCGGAGACTTCATTGATTGTAAATGATGCTCAAGCTCCTTTAAGTAATTAATGGCTCCGGCTACGGTTGAAGCTTGATCTCCCTTTAACCACCAACCATATGTCAGTTAAGTCCATAGAAATTGCAAGTTTTTCAAAAAATCAAAAACTATAATATTTACATATTTCGTAAATTTAAATAAAACATTATTAATTATGTCATTATTTTATATTCGTCATTTTTGGGTGTAACGATGTTCAAGACTTTATTTATACATGTTCCCACAATTACACTAACGAAATTTTCATTTAGTGACTAGCTACTACGTGATCTAATGTTTATGATCATAATTAAATAACGAATTTTGTTTAAATTTTTTCTAAACTTATTTAATGGCTTTTATTCATCCATTATATAGAATTCTCAAATTAATTTTTAAAACATATGAACATACATGCATATATAAGTATATATGTCCTAATGAAGTAGAAGTCTAGAACATAGGCTTTTGCATTTTTGTTCACTTTACTTCCACGCGCGAAGAAAGTACTGAAGATTCACGCGCGAAGAAAGTACTGAAGATTCACGCGCTGACACATACACATACATATATAGTTTTTGTATGTAGAGACTAACCTTTTGAGCATAAGAAGGTGGCATGAGAGAACGTAGAACAGCGAGGTACTCGTTCATCTGTTTCCGGCGATTTCTCTCGACGGCGATGTGATTCATCCTCTGGTTCTCGATCTCTTCCTTGTTCTTGCAACTTATCGTTCTTCTCCTCTTCCTCCTCCTTCCTCCCACCGCCGAAGGTGGAGGCTGGTTCTCTGTATCGATGACAGATCCATAAGAAAGGTCTCGTGGCCATTGAAGATCCTCCTCGTTATTATAATCACAATCATCACTCATATTATAATTAACACTCACAAGTCCATGTTCTTGTCCTTGCCCTAGCTTAACGTGGTTCTTGATGTCTTGTGGATCTCGATCTTCTTCTTCTTGAAAGCATAAGAATGGAAGATCTTTGTAAGAGTTGTATGAGAACGGATTTTGAAGGTAAACAACAGTCTCTAAGGCCATAATTAGGTACGTTATTGAACTCAGCCACTTTGAAGAAGAAAAGAAAGAGAACAAAGTTATGATTTGACTTATACAAGGAAGAGAGGAGAAGCATGTGAGGTTATAAGTTTTAACAATGGAAGAAGATCTGAAGAAACTGAGTTAGGGGAAAAGTAAAGAGATTGTGTATGTTTTGTTTATACACGTGAGTTTGTAGACCGGTCCACAAAACCAAAGAAAAGATTCTATGTGTTTTTTTTGGCAGGCTTTAGGGTTTGTCTTGTTACACTCTATGTTCGAGGAGAGCTAAATTTAACATGTTGAAATCTCAACTTTATAAGTTGCTATGATATATATTACATTTATTAAATAATATTAAATTTCTTTATTTTATTTTTTATTTAATTTATTTCATTGATTAAAATATTAAAGTAATAAAAATAAAGTTAGAAATTTGTTAAAACATATACATTAAATGTAAGACTAACTAATACATAAAAAATATGAGTTAATCTATTTATTATTAATTAATTTTAAGTTATAAATCTATATTTTAACATTAACATTGTTAACTATCTATATACTAGTTTTCATTGATAAATTTGGTTTTTTTTTTAATCTTTTATATAAAATTGTAAAGTCAAAGAAGTAAAATTAAAAAAAAAATTGAGAGGATGGTTAAGCTAGCCATGTGACCTCACAAGTCACAAGTTCACAAACACCTAACCATGTAATGATCTCAAACATTGACTTCTCTCTTTTCCCAAGAGGACTTCTCAGTAACACAATCCAAAGCTCTCTCTCTCTCTCTCTCTCTCTCTCTCTATATATATTTCCTATCAAAAAGTTGAGTAGCTTTCTGCAACAGTTCCATTTCCAATGTATTTGTTTTCCACTTTACCTTTGATTCATTTTACTTAAAGTTTCTTTGGTTATTTATATATTCCAATCTTTTGTAACTTATATTAATGAAATATCATTTTCACATACAATAATAACTTTATAAAATTAAGTTAATATATAAAAATAAAACTTAGCCTCAGTGCAATATTTGCAACAAGTAATTAAGTTTTACACTAGTCTGATAGGTTCATTACACCCATTTTAAAAAAAACTAAGCTTAGCTTAGCTCTTATTTTGTTGTACAGGTGTTTATATTAGGCTATGGAAACATTGGAATAGAGTTAGCTAAACGGTTAAAGCCCTTTGGATCGAGAGTAATAGCTACTAAAAGAAGCTGGCTTGGTTCTATCAATGACTCAGATGGTATGAGCTCTCTATTAACTTAACTCCTCTGTGATTTCAAGGTTTAGTAACTTGTTTAACTTATGACTTCAGCTAGTTTAGTTGATGAGAAAGGTAGCCATGAAGAGATTTATACATTCGCAGGCAAAGCTGATATAGTTGTCATTTGTTTAAGACAGAACAAAGAAACAGTAATGTGTTTTGTCATATAAACTTGTCATATAAAGACATAAGAGATGTGTTTTGTCTGTAACTGATATAACTTTCAGGCAGAAGTGGTGAACAAGAAGTTCATAAGTTCAATGAAACATGGTGCTCTTCTTGTTAATATTTCGCGAGGTGGTTTGATTAACCATGAATCAGCTTATGAGAATCTAGAGTCAGGACATCTAGGAGGCTTTGGAGCTGATGTAACATGGTCTGAGCCATTAGATCCTAATGATCCAATACTAACACCTCATGTAGCTGGAGTTACAGAACATTCCTATAGGTCCATGGCTAAGGTAAACTAGCTTATGAAGATGTTAGCATTTTGGTAACTCTAAACTCTTTACTGTTGCAATAATGTAGATTGTGGGAGATGTTGCTCTTCAGCTACATGAAGGTCGTGCTCTCACTGGAATCGAACTGGTCAACTGAGAAGTCATTGTTGTCAAAGAGACATGAGATTGAAAATAAAGTGTATGTTCTGGTTTGTATGATCCCATCACTATCACTGCATCACACTTCTTATCATATGAAACTTTTCGCTTAGTTCTTAGTCAAAACAGAACAATCAAAGACAATAAAAAAGTAAACACATCTCTTAGTTCTTGAACTATGATATATAATGTCAACAAAACCATTCATTGATTCAAGAACCAGCATGACGAAAATAAAGAACTGAACGGTATAGAGCAGCAACATGGAGGAAACAAATCAGTGCTATGAGTAGATCATCAAGCAAACCAACTATTCCCAAAACTCCTAAAGAGAAATTAGTTCAAAGAAACGATTTGTAAGAAGACAAAGATATGATTCATAATGATTAAAACAAGAAGAGAAAACATGAATCACCTTCTGGAATTATATCTATTGGACTGATTATATAAACAGCACTGAGAATCATCTGCATTCAACAATGCATTAGTCTCAATAACAAAACAAGAAGAGATAAAGATATTATCGAACTTAACTGCGATATAAACTCGAGCTCTTATAACAAGTGGAAGTGTTCTTTGCGGATCCATCATTTCTCTTAACAATCTTCTTAATAAGAAAGGAAGATCTTGCATCCTCTACAATAAACAAGTTCCAAGAAAAATCTTATTCTAAGTTAAGAAAACAGAGATAGTATATACAATAAGATACCTGAACTAGACTAGTTGATCGTCCTCCAAAGAGTCTATTGTAAGTTTCAAGATTACTAAGAACATCTGAAACTGTAGAATCATTACGGATTCTGATAGTGTCTTCTGAAGGAACAAGTAAACTTATTGGACGCCGACATAATGGACATTTACAAGGTTGTAATGTAGATCCATGTCTCCACACAAGCATAATACAGTTTCCTGAATAAGAAGAGTTATATAGAATAAGCAATCTCATAGTACTGTAATGGACCTAAGATTCTATAACCTCTGAAGTTGGATTCTAGATTATAAGCAAAATTGGAAATAAATGAGCACAGATCTAAGATGGAGAGAGAGAGAGATGTAACCGCAGAACCAGTGAGAGCAATTGGCTTGAGCAGGAGAGGTGAAGTGGGAATGGCATATAGAACAGAGATCGTTCTCCGGTGGCTGATTCATCTCTTTGAGTTTGTTTTTTTTGTTCTCTTCGTCTTCGTCAACGATTTTTGTGGTTGCTGGTTTTAGTCGGTGACTTTGGCGGTTCATCGGAACTCTTATTGGTTCGCTCCTTTTTTTTAATTAGCGTTTACTTCAAATGTGGGACCACTCGGTTATTTCCGGTTTAGCCTCGGTTATTTTCGGTTTACCCTCTCCGAATATAAAAATCATAGATTTCCGGTTTAGCCTCGGTTATTTATAAGGAGAATGATGATGATATTCAAACAATATATGATTTAAAATGGAGAAATTAAATACTCTAAAATTGTCTTGTTATTTTAATATTTTCCATATGAATTTATCTGCTTTTGAAAAACAATATAGTTAATATGAAAATACCGACTTGATTGGTCATGAAGCCCATTAACAGAACATGGAAAAAGCCCAATTGAGTAAAGATGGGCTGTTAACAGTTCACACAATGTATTTAGGTGTTTGGTCTATTGTAAACATACGACTTTGCGAAGCACAAATAGGAAGCTAAACCAATGGAACTGAGACAAGCGAGTAGCCAATAGAAGTAATCAAGATGACCTTGGTTCAAGTCATTATCAAACCAGCTTGTTTGACCAGACTTGCTCGTGACCTTATCAATGACCGATATCATGAAACTACTTAAGAAGTTTCCAGCCCCATATATGCTTAAGTTCAAAGCCATACCAACACTCTTAAGCTCACTAGGTATTTGATCATAGAAGAACTCTTGCAAACCCACCATTGTGAACACATCAGCGACTCCATAGATAACATACTGTGGAACCAACCACCACACACTCATAAGTATTGTGACATCATCTTGAGTGGTTTGGAGCCGTTTGGTCTCTACCAAGGCGGCTACTATCATAGCAAGAATGGAGAGGAAGATCCCTGAACCAATTCTTTGAAGCATTGTGATTCCTGATGGGTTTTGAGTGAAGGATCTTGCGATAGGGACAAGTACACGGTCGTAGATGGGAATGAAAATGACAATGGATATGTTAATGAAACATTGGAGTGTAGCTGCTGGGACTAAGAGTCTTGGTGTTATTGACCTGTCCATTGTGGCTCCTTGCTTTGTGAATAAAGTAGGGGATTGTGCAGATACAGTTGTGTAGACTAAGCAAGTTATCCATATGGGAACAAGTCTAAGGACAGCTTTTGCTTCTTCGATTTCAGACAAGTCACATGAAACTACTGCTTTGTCTAAGAACCTACACAATATGTTTAGGAGTTGTCATAAGTTCATACTTATATATATGAAAACAATGTGACCTCAAAGATTATAAAAAGGCTATAAAACATACATGTTAAGTAATGTTACCTGAATTGTTTGGAACTTTGATGAGTATGGAGAAGGAGGGTTTCATTAGAGTTAGCTAAATCTAAATCTTGTTCTCTTCTGTTCTTTAAAGCCTCCATGAAAACACGACAAACTCTAGAAATAGGGTTTCTCTTCCCTCTTATCTCAGAACTAAACCGATAAGAGTTAGTTCCAAAGAGGAAGATAAAGAGAGCAAGTAACATGGAAACACTTGGAATACCAAACCCTAATGACCAATTTAAGTTATCTTGAATATAAGTAGAGACCAAACGAGTAATCAATATACTAACACAGTTTCCAAACATCAACCAATTGAAGAAAGAACTCTTGTCTTTAGCCTCTTTTAGATTATTTCCATCGAACTGATCAGCTCCAAAGACCTTAATACAAGGCTTGTAACCTCCTTGTCCTAATGCAACAAGGTATAGTGAAGAGAAGAAAAAAATCACTTGGAGCTGAGAAGTAGATGAGACATGTTGATTATTATCTTCACAGTGAGAAAAAAACATAGTTGAATACGTCACCAACCCAAGTCCCTGCATGTTTTATTTTAGTAATAATTACGGAAGGATGCATAATATTCTTCCGTTTTAAAATATAAGAGATTTTATTAAAAAAATATGCATATTAAAAAAATTATTTTATAATCAATAAAATTATAATTAAGGCAATATATCATTGATTCCATCAATATACATATTAAAAGAATTATTGTTATGCACAAAAAATATTATAAATTTCAGTTGCAAATTAGAAAATAATCTGATTAAAAAGTAATTAATATTAATGTTAACTATTTTTTGAAAATAGTGTTTTAACTATACAATTAAAAAGTAATTAATAAATTTGCATAAAAAATTTAAAAATCTCTTTATATTTTGAAATAAAAATAAAATTTTAAAACTCTTTATATTTTCAAACGGAAAAATAATAAAGAAACTTTCTATAAATAGTATAGTAGTTATTTTCACGTAATATTATTATATTATTACCATGATATAGAGACAAGATGAGATGAGAATAGTACGGAAACCACCAAGAAATGAGTCAGCAATAAAGCCACCGAGAAGTGGTAGAAACGACACCGTTCCAACCCAAGCGTTGACGTTGGCTGCAGCTGTAGCTGTTGACTCACCCAATGGTCCGGTCAAGTACGTTATCAGGTTCGATGATATCCCAAAGTAAGCGAATCGCTCAGCCATTTCTACACCTACAAATATAATATAGATTTTTTCCGAATATATATTTTTTTTTTGTTAAAATTTTTTCTGAATATTACAAAAATTAAAATATATTTTACAATATATGTAACTGTTTTTTTGATGAAAATAAAAAATAAAATAATGAAATAAAACTGATATTTTAAATTATTTAATTGTTCCTAATCATTGAGTTATATATTTTTGGGTTACTTACCAATGATGAGCCTCGCCGGTTTCCAACCACCGGTGGAGAATTTGTCAGTCGCATTTCCTCGATATTCGATAGAACCCTCAGTGGTATTTCCAAGCTCATCGGCCAAGGGAGCACCGGCGATAGCCATATGTTTGATTTTTTTTAATACAAACTAATATAGAGACAAATGCTTCTTGTATTGTTTTTGACTTTTTGTAATATATGTAGGAGGTCACGGACTTAGCTGACAAGTCTTCTTGAACTGATGATTAACAATGTAATTAAGTAGTTAACTCGTGTAGCATATGTAATTTGTTTAGTCCTTTGTTTATAGAGATTCGTTGGAACATGTGGGAATGATTCTCGGGTTGAAAAAAAAATTAAAAATCTTATTTTTTAATTATTGAATAAAATTATACTTCTTCCGTTTGAGTTTTAGAAATTTTGTTTTGTTTTAAAATATAAAGAGTTTTATAAATTTCTATACACATTTATTAATTATTAATTAATTACATAGTTAAAAAATTATTTTAAATTGATAATTTTTATGCATAATAATGATTTTAGATTGGTGAAAAAAAAATATTTTGATTTAATTATAATTTTAATGATTGTAAAAATAGTTTATTTAAGATACGTGTTTTCTTCTGAAACTCTTTATATTTTGAAATGAGAGAGTATTAATTATTTAATAAATATGAATATTATCTTTTATTAAAATAATATTTTTTATTTGAAATTAGAATTTATTATTTAATGTTTGAGTTTAATATTTATTGTTTAG
>KE156801.1:235569-259732 GCA_000411055.1 Leavenworthia alabamica
ATACGTGTTTTCTTCTGAAACTCTTTATATTTTGAAATGAGAGAGTATTAATTATTTAATAAATATGAATATTATCTTTTATTAAAATAATATTTTTTATTTGAAATTAGAATTTATTATTTAATGTTTGAGTTTAATATTTATTGTTTAGAATTTATAAAAAAAAATTGTAATTCTAATTTAATTAAATTATTAAATGATAATTTTATCTTAAAATAATTTTAATAGTATTTATAAAATAAAATAAAATTTAATAGTATTTAAGATAATTGTCCAAAAAAAATTAATCATTTTTTTGTGGTTAAAATAAACTCTTAATCATACTTACTTACCAATGATGAGCCTCGCCGGTTTCCATCCACCAGATGAGAATACAACAGCTCTATTTCCTCCCTAGTCAATAGAACCCTCAGTGATATCTCCGATCTCCTCAGTGGCAGCATTGGTAATAGCCATTTCTGTATGTTTGTATATAAATATAGACAACTGTTTCTTGTCCTACTAAATTTATAGCATTATGTCCCAAAATATTATTATAAATTATGAAGTTGTCGGAAGTAAATTGACTTGGCTAACAACTTCAGTAAACATGTGCAACATATGTGCTTTGTTTTAACCAATTATTCAATGGTCATTTAAAGCTTCTCAATTCTAGGACGTGTCTACTTCAGATATCTCATCTTCACCTTATCTTTACTAGACTCGTGTGTGGATGATAATTTATAAAGTTCCTGTGTACTTCCTTCTCATTGTCACATTATCATCTTTGTACTATTATTGTGTGTGTAGTCAGTTTAGAAACTTGGAGGGTCTTCTAAACTATTCATACAATAACTCAACCATAAATGTTTGTGAAAACACACATATTTTGTATTTGTCTATCTGAGCTCAGTTTCAAACGTGATGATATTGGAACTTATAACTCATGGACCAACTAGATCTAGCTAGGTCTATAACAACAGAGAAACAAGAACTAAACCGTGGTTCAATTACAACCGAGTAATTACAAAGGTGAACTAGTTCAACAGGTTTCTAACACGGAGCTATAAAGATTTGGTCTAGCTTATGTCACAAGGACTAAATGGCATAGTAACACATCCAGCTTAAGTCCCTACCTGATCGACACACACATGAATTTATGGGATCGCTATATGAAACCTTAATTATATAGGCAAATAAAAAACAACCGTTTACAACGCCTAGTTACAAGATATATCTACACATGACATTCGACAACACAAAACCTGATACGTCAGGCAAAAACAACAACAACAACAAACAGTTAGGGTTTCAGTTTCAGACAACAAAAGCATGTATCAACAAGCGGCGCCAAGTCTCTGACCAAGATAAACAAAGTGCCACGTTAGAGACATAAGCGTCAATATATTTAACCAAGATGAGTATGTGTTGAGCTTGCTCAGCCTCTCACTCAGCTTCTCTAGCTTCCTCCTTACATCTTGCTCACTTGCTCTTTCTCCTCTTCCTTCTTCCTTCTCCGCCTTCATCCTCTCAAACATAGCCTACACACAACAACACAAAACCGAAGATTCATGGACCAAGACAATGAACATTAGACTACCATAACTAGTATAACACTAAATCTCACACATAGAAACTTTAGATTGACAAATTTTATGAAATAGTAGCTAGGGAAGTGTAATGAACCTTGGTGGCACGTGGCTCGACAAATGACTTATTAGCCTCGATCATAAAGAACGAGCCTAAGAGGTTAACTCCTTGCCACATCTCCGATGCGTCAGTGAGTAGTTTCCGTCGTCGGCTAAGTACGTGACCAAGTAAACCCACAAGTATACCTACAGAGATTGCTTTAAAGTAAACAGGATACAGCTTGCTTTGAACCACTCCAAACTGTTGCCTTCCCATCACTGAGGCTAACACGTAGCTTGATATAAACGTGACCCACACGGAAGTTCCAAAGGCCGCGGCTATTGCGGTAAGGCCCACTACGCTTGCTATCTTTGTTGGACTCAGTGCTCTCGCTGTAGCTGATCCGAACCCATGCACTGCTGTTTTAACTCTCTCCCAGGCGTCCTGAGACGTGTGAGCTGCCATCTCCTTCACATCTTGTGCCTTTTCCTTGGCTCTTTCTTTTGATTCATGGGCTTTATGGGCCCCTGTCTCCTTCACTTCATGAATTTTTTCTCTTATCTTTTGTTTAGCTTCATGGGCTTTGTGGCCCATACTTTCTTTCATCTCATGAGCTTTCTCTGTTACCTTCTCTTTAGCATCTTGGGCTTTATCGGTCACTGTTTCTTCCACGTCATGTCCCCCACGTACAACCGTCTCCTTAATATCGTGAGCCTTACCAGCGCCGGCATCGGAAGCAGTCTCTTCAACTACATCAGCGGTTTGGTCCTTAGCCCGACCAACCACACTCGCTATCTTCTGCTTGCATTTACCAAAAGCATCGCAAATAACTTCTCCAGCCGTTGGGTGGTGATCACGCGCCTGTTCTGTTTCTTCCTTAGAAGTCACTACCGGCTGAGAGATCCCTTGGCCAACTTGTGGAAGAAACGTCGCCGTTTCTTTTGCTTTCTCTTTTACATCTCTAAACAAGCTAGTCCCCTTCTCTTTTTCTTTTCCTCCTTCATGTACCGATGGTGGCGAGATCAAGACTCTGGTATTAGTTTTTCCGTCGTGGTCGTATTCAACCACTACAACATGGTGGCCGTCTTTAACGATAACCTCACCTTCCGAAGCTGTAGGGTGTGTGTTCATAACTGGACTCGGAGACCATAACTCCGCTGCTAGTAAAACGCTAAAGACAAGACACAAGGCTAATAGATTCGTCATTACTTTACCTATTCAGTTGTTTTTTCATCTCTTTCCATCAAAAAACATTAAACTACCACTAAGACCATTCCCATAATAAACATTTTTGGGAGGAAGTGAAAGTGAAACCGAACCTTTTCTTTTAGTTTCTGAATGACATGTGTCTCCACGTGTCTGTACGTGTCACCACTACGAGCACAGAACCTTCTCGAATTCTCGACTATGATTTTATTGCACAGCAACCGAACCGGTCATATCCAATAATACTTACTTAGAACTTAAAAGGAAACACATAATGGGCCTGATTTTAATATATTAAGACCCAGTTTACAACTATGTAGTATAACTCTAGCCCAATTACGTTAAAATTCTAAGAAGAATCTGATCAGACAAGGAAGATGAAGAAGAGACAACAGAAACTGATGTTGGGATTCACATTTCTTACAAGTAGAGAGGTCACTTCATTATCGTTCTATACTTTCTCTTACTGAGACAAACAAAAATAAACCTTTACACAAACACCTGCGACAAATACTATATATACTAAACTAGCAAGTCTCGTGTTCTTCTGAATCAAACTGAGGAGGCATAACTCTCTTCCGTATCAACATTTCTGCTGTAACTTGCTTTCTCTTTAATCCACCTCTTGGTCTTGACGTGAAAACTTCATCAGCTTCAACAAAATCACCCTGAAACAACACTCTATGTTAGTAACTTTCAACAAAAATAAGTTATAATATATAGAGGTTTGGTTATGAACATACACAAGTATATGTGTGGCACCCAGATTTCTCATGATTGTTTCTAACATGTTTGTAAGCAAATCTCATACCACAATCTGGAAAACCACATACAAAAGGACGAACATCTTCATGCACTGCTTTCATATGTTTCTGAAGATTAGAAGCCTGTAAAAGCATTGTATTGTAATTAGTAACGTAGAAAACGATTACTTAATTAGGCTTAAAGGATATGTTACCTTTGAGAATGTTGAAGAGCAACCTTTGATTTCACATTTGAATTCTCCTGTTGAGGAGTCTTCTTCATGAGTCTTTAGATGTCTCTTGATGTTCTTTTTTAAATGTTTGGAACCACAAATTTCACAGTTGATGTGTTGATGGCAGGATCTTATGTGTGCCTTGAGACATTCTTCATTTGTAAAGTACTTCATACAGTCTGGTTCAGAACAAAAAGCCTCAACAGAGTCCAATTTCACTGCATATGTAAATCCAAAACCATTAGAGTTAGCTTTAAGATACAACAGTCTAGTTTTTTTGAGCAAATAGTGAAAAAAAGATCAGAACTAACCATGAGAATCCTGATGCTTTTGCAGCTGTGAAGCATACTTGAAGGCTTTTCCACATCCAATTTCTTTGCAGACATGCGGCTTTTGACCAGTTGAACAATCAGATGGTTGAGAGTCGCCATTAACAGTATCATCATTACCACTATCACCCTCACCAGTACTATCCTTAGTATTACTATGAAATTTCTTAACATGTCTACTGACATTACCCTGAACAGAGAATTCACTCTTGCAATTTTCAATTGGACACTTGAAGAGCTTCCCTTTATGAGTAAGAAGATGCCTATTGAGATGATCCTTTCTCCTATAGCTAGAAGCACAATCATCAACATAACACTCAAAAGGTCTCTGCACTCCACAAAAATGAAAACTATCAGAAACATAGCACATGGAAACAGAAAAATCCTTAACACTCAAACATTTAGCGTGATCGAGGCTTACTTGCAGGAGCTTCTCAGGAGGTCTCCCAACCTGATACTAGTCCATAACATGTAGCCTTACATTTTGGAGTTCTTGTTTTGGGATCCAATGCCTCACGCAATTACATAAGAAAAACCTTTGAATTAAACAAAAGGCTATTTCTTTCCTGCAAATCATATATTTGTTAGTTTATAATAAGAACAAACTCAGAACTAAGCAAAACCATGAGCATATATATGTATCTCCATTTGACCAATAATGAATTGAACTGAAGAGGAAGCATAAAGCTACCTCGAGTGAGTGACTCTGCATATGCTGCTTCAAGTGAGCTGGTTTCTTAAAGTCAACACCACATTCATGGCAAGTATGTTTACTTGAACAATCTTCTTCAACCTCACAACCTTCATCAACTTTTTCCTCTTCAATTTCCATCTAAAAACAAAACGAATCTCAAAACTTCATATTCCCATCAAATATTGAGTTAAAACGAATCACACTTCAATAGATCTGGAATCGAATTAGAGAAAGATCCCAAACCTTATGATGAGATTCGATATGTGAAGTAATGAGATACTTTTTCGATCTGCTGATTCCACAATACTTGCAGAGATAATTACGTATATCCTTCTTCGTTGATGATTTCCCATCTGTGTTAGCTTCTTCCGCCATCTCAATTTGATTTGTCTACGTAAGAACTAGGGTTTATCTCAATCAGACGCAGCACTGCAGGGGATGATAAAGTAGCTCGATCTACAATAGTGAGGACTATTTATACTTGTCTTCTTTTTCCTCGGACTGATAAAATTTAACCTAGAATACAATTTGGGCTTTTAAAGCCCATCAAACTTAACAATAACGGCCCAACAATAACACATTATTTCTTATGTAGATAAAATTATGGATTTGTGAAATCTTAATCTTAAATTGCAGTTATTGTGTCGTATAGTATGATAAGTCACAAATATATATATCAAGAAAAGTATTTAGTCATAAGAACGCGGCGTTTTCTACCGATCCAAGTAGAGGTCCAAGGTGGGTCAGAAGCGACCACGCTGTAACCAGCGTTTGAGTAGAGAGTTCTAGCAGCTTCATCATCTTCATAAGCTCTTAAAGCAAGAACCTTAAAACCCCATAAGTAACATAAAACATCACAAGCTTTTAACAATGTACTTGCCATCTTCTTTCTCCTTTGATCTTTGGAAACAGCTAAGCCTGATACGTAAAGATATTCTTCTACGTCAGGATAATGTTGGAGCACTGAGCTTTCTGCTTGAGCTGTGACATCAACTACTCCGACAACAGTTGTGTTCGAATAAGTTTCTGTTTCGTTCGTTTGCTCCGCTACTAGACAAGCATATCTGCCATATTTGCTTAACTTATTTAATTAAACTATAAATAAAATGAGGTTTTGTTATTTTTTTACCTGTCTGATGGTGAATTCTTTAGTTTGTAGAGAAGTGCTGATAAAACTTCTGCCTGTAACATTTTATATTAATGAAAACTTTATATTAAAAAAAACATGTGATAAAATCTATATTAGTTAAGTAAAAGGGTAAAACAGTAAAACTAACCTGGAAAAATAAAAAGAAAAAATCATTA
Organism: Leavenworthia alabamica; assembly: GCA_000411055.1. Lineage (NCBI taxonomy): Eukaryota > Viridiplantae > Streptophyta > Magnoliopsida > Brassicales > Brassicaceae > Leavenworthia > Leavenworthia alabamica. The sequence continues at coordinate 241,688 of KE156801.1, forward strand.
AAAAGAGCGAGAGGGATGTGGAAAGCCTCCGCTTGAACCAGAGACACTCTTCTGATCTCATCCTCATCGTCTCTCTTCAATCTCCTTACACTCCACCCATATTGACTCACCAGATACTTCAACTCTATCTCCGCCGTATTATTGTGACTTAAACTCGTTAACGACTCCGTTGATGCGCACTGTACGAGCACTGGAATGCGGCTCCGCTTCAGCTGATGTCTATATGTTGTTCCCTGACCGGAGTTTCCAAGGTATGGAAACTCTGGTCTAGTAACGGAGTAAAGTCTCTGTGGCAAGTGAGCCATATTATTTTTCTAGCATTTTAAAGAACAAAAAAGTATAATATAATTTCATTTTGTTCATTTTATATGATAAAAATCTCAAAATGAAGAGATAAGATACGTTTCTTACTTCCATTGTCTAACTCTGTGTTTTGTGGTTGTGAATCATTGCTAAAGATTTTTTTATTACAAAAAAGCCCATAACATAAGAGTTAAATAAAGGCCTAGTTTGAGACTAAATGGGCTTGGCCCAACTAAAATGTCCCTCACACGTGTGAGATAATATAATTCCCGTGTGGAATATCTCTAACAATAAAATTACTAGAGAAGTCGTTTTATCAATTTTTCAATTTCTCTCGATAAGCTCTGATAATGGCGTTGAAAACTAGTCTCAGATCTGTTTCAAAGATCATAGCTTCTTCCGAGTCATCAATCTCCAGATCTGGTCAGTTCCAATTTCTAAACAAAAATATAATGAAAGCTTGTTTTGCATATCTTTGTTTATAGTCTAGGGTTTAGTTTAATTGCTCAGAAATCGAATACTCTGTCTCCTGATACGACTTGTTCATGCTAGGATCAGCTTGTTTTGATCTAGAATATGTGTGGTTGAGTTATTGGTTTTGAATCATTGAACCTGATTGGTTACTATCAAAAACTTGTTTAAATTTTCATTAACAGTGAGTAGAAGCTTTCACTCGAGTGGAGTTAAGAAGATGAGTGGAGGACATGGCCACGATGAGCCATACTACCTTCACGCTAAGCACATGTACAATTTGGACCGTATGAAGTTCCAAGGTCTGAAGATGTCTCTTGCGGTCTTCACAGCTTTTAGCATTGGTGTTGGAGTTCCTATATTTGCAGTTGTCTTCCAGCAGAGAAAGACTGCATCTGGTTGAGTCCTTCACTGCTCTCAGCTTTTGAATAATTTGTATGAATTCTCAATCTCTGTGTTTGAAAGATAGTTTATTTTCTCCCTTTTCTACAAGTCTGTTCGATGCTACAATGATGGATATTGTTTCTTTGATTGGAATTGGATCTTGTTGTGTGAATTTAGTTTCACTTCGAGCAGACCCTAATCGTGGAAAGATCTCCCAAAACCCAAGAACAATCAACATATTCACATATATATTAAAGAAACATGAAATCCAGAAACCATGTACACAAAACTGTGGTCATGAGGTGGATTCATCACGACAATTATAACTAGTTTGGGTTTGGTTTGGCTCTTGATGTTGTTAAACCATCGCCTCTACTGCTGCATCATCTGCTCTCGCCCACTTGAACCGCTCATAGGAAGCATCCAGAACCCACTTCCTCCATTCGTAGTCCCCGGCGCAACCACCCACATTTGTTGAGCCACCACATTTGCCGTCCCATGACCAAACTCTTGATCCTGGAACTGACCTGGTTTCTGAGAACTCTCACTTGGTTCCGCTGCAGAACTCAGCTCCGATGACATCGGATACATGTGATGGTGAAATCCAAAAACAGCCGGAGAATTCAGTAACTTCGTAGATGGATCATCTACCACTGATGTACCGTTATTATCATCAGACATTACAGTGCTATGAAACGAGAGTGGAGAAGTTGAAGAAGAGGCACTAGTATAGCGTAAAAGGTGTTATAAAAGGTGTTACAATAAAACAAAAAATAGAAATAAAAAAATCATATAATTCAAGTCCAAGAAGAAGATCTCTTATGAAGAGGCTTCATATGTTTCTCTTCTTCCATTGAGATCATTCCCACATGAGTTGGATCATCTAACATCATCTTAGCCACTAAATAGCCAGCGATTGACCACGTCTGAGATTTTCTTGCTTGTTTTCCGACGAACCTTCCTGACTTTCCGTCATAGTACTCCGGCCATCCATCTTTCAACAGACGTGTCTCAGCCAAGTCTATTGCCCGTCGTGCTATTTGTGGCCGTCCGGTCTTTATGCTGGCCGCCGTTAGCAACCATATAAGCACTATATTTTGCATTAGGAACCACATGAGACAATAATACTAAATGAATATATATAAAATATGATTATGTAAGTAATAATTAAGCATTAATAATCAAATGTAACGTTTATAAAACAAAATATTAAAAAAAAAACAATTCTACTTATTTTATCGAAAATTTAAAAAGTAAGATATAAAAATTATTGTTCTATATTAATTTTTCTTTAGCCATTATTTTACATGAACAAAAATATTTTAAAAAAACAATTCTACTTATTTTATGGAAAACTTAAAAAGTAAAGAGAAATAAGATTTAAAAATTATTGTCCTATATTAATTTTAATCTAGCCATTATTTTACATGAACAAAAAATCTAAAGAATTAATATGATTTTGGCATATATTCCCCAAATATTAAAAATAAATTAAATAATCCCTACAATATTATATAACCATTATATTCTTTTATCATATGCTTTTAAAGTTTCATCTATATCTTATAATTTTTTATTTGTCAGTGAGATATTATATAGTATTTGCCAAACCTTAATATGTGTGAAAAATAATTAAAACTTAATGACACTTATAATAAATTATAACTCATAAATTATCAACTATATCAAACAACATATAAGATAAGATAACACTAACCTGGCCAAGACCCTCCATTATGGTAACTCCACCTTGTATTCTTAGGGTCACAACCAGTAACAACCCTCCACTCATGTCCCTCCATCGCCGGATAACATATCTTCATCGGCATCTCTCCAACAAGTTCCTCCCACCTAGCCTCAACCAAGTCCATAATCGCCATAGCTTGCTCATGTGTAGCCAATGAAGAAAGTATAGCTATACAATTTCCCAAAGCAAACCATCTAAAATCCATATGAGCAGGACCAACATTGCCAATGAAGTAACCACCTTTAAGTGGCATGAAGTCAAAGAGCCAATCAGGTATAGAGTCAGGTATTACATTGAACTTGTTAACAGCTGTGTGTGAGTACTCTTCTGTCTTGTAACGGTATATGTTATTGAGTTGTTGAAAGTCTAGCCAGAAGTAAGTTCTCATGTGGAAGGTTAGTGCATGGAGACGTTTTAGGATCTTGTCTATGAACTCTTTGCCCTCGGTGTCGTGTTTTAGTAATGAGAGTGCGAAGCGTAGAGCCATGAAGAAGAGAGCTTGTATCTCTATGGGGTAGCCATATACGCCCTTCAGAATAGTTTGAAAATGAGGTTAGGAGTACAAGTGGTAAATCATGTGGACTAGGGTTGAGCATAAACCCGAAATAAAAAATCAGAACCGAAACCGAATTGGTTTAGGTGTTAAAACCGATCGGATTATGGGTTAAAAAATTTTGGTTTCGATTTGGTTTTTCAGATTCAGATTTTAATTTTTCGGTTAATCCGAAATAAACCAAGTTATATAAGGTTTTTTGGTGTTTTTATTGTTTGGTTCGGTTTTTAAGGATGTTTCGGATTTTTTTGTTAGTTTTTTTGGATTTTATTCAAATTTTTAGGATTTTTTGGATTTCGCATTCGGTTTCTATTTTGGATATTTTTTTTTCATAAGTAAACTGAAACAAAAAAAAATCGAATCAAAACCGAACCAAATTAAATCGGTTTGTGTTCGGTTTTTAATATATCTTAATTCAATTATCTAAAAACCGAAAAATCCGAACCAAATCCGAATAATTTTTACGTGAACTTACTTAGAACCTTATAACATCAACTTTTATATAATATAGATTAGAATTATGTAATTGCAAAAATAAGAAAATCTAAGAGCAATCTTACCATTCTCCGATCAATCATGGAGCAACCATCAGCACAAAGCAAAGTAGGAAAAGTATCAAAACCCTCAGAGAGACACAAAGACAATATAAGCCTCATTCCCTTTTGACACTCTGGTCTTTCAGCTAAACTACTGTCTCCAGTAGACTTTGTATAAGCTCTAAGAAGAATGATCCACCAGAACCCTGAGTCAACAGGAGCCACTCTCCCAATTGCACTCTCTCCAAAGTCAGCAATGATCGTATTATGAAGAACTTTAAAACTAGCTGGCATTGCACCATCACCAAGCTTAAACCTATCAATCCTTTTGTCTTGTCCTTGAATAACAAGTGTCTTCAATAGAAAGTTCTTGACTATTTCTGGCTCTCCTTTCATTAGAAATGCTAAAGCACTTGGTACAAAATCTCTTACAAATACCTTAAAAACCATAGATATTGTAATAAAATGTTATGTATTGTTTATAAAAGACCATAAATATTGTAATAAAATGTTATGTATCATTTATAAAAGACCAAAAATATTGTAATAAAATGTTATGTATCAATTGTAAAAGACCATAAGTATTGTAATAAAATATTATGTATCACTTATAAAAAACCATAGATATTGTAATAAAATGTTATGTATCACTTGTAAAAGACCAAAAATATTGTAATACATTTATAAAAGACCATAAATATTGTAATACATTTATAAAAGACCATAAATATTGTAATTAAATGTTATGTATTATTTATAAAAGACCATAAACATTGTAATAAAAAATGTTATCTATCATTTATAAAAGACAATAATATTGTAATAAAATATTATATATCATTTATATGTTTTTCAAATAAGATATAGTGTAAGTAAGCCATACTTGATCATAGTTTAAGACCTCTTCAGAAGAAGCATGGTCGTAAGCGGCTAGGGTTCCTATTGGTTGTCCTCGGAAGTGAACTTGAGATCGATACAAAGCGTCCCAAGCTTCTGTGACCATAGGGTTAGGATCAAACGAGTCTTTCACTGAAAAAACCGGAGTGTCGTAGAGACTTATAGACATGTCGTCGTATGATTTTTCACGTTGAAACTTCTGTCTTGGCTTGTCAACCATCATAGCTAATAGTTCATCGTCTTCAAGTTCTGATATCGATCGTAATGAGTTCACTGCTCGGATCCCTTGTATTCTCGTTTTTTCTACGTTTATGGAGAACGAGCTCATCGATCTCACAGCTCGTAACACGACTCGTTTCTTTTGATCGTCCATTGAAAACAAAACTCTTTTATTGCTACACGAATATTATCAAAAAACTAAGATTACAAAGAATATATAAGTTGAAAAAAAAAATTATGTTAGGATAATGGAGTATGAGCTTCTTGTGGATATGATATAAAGAATGAAATTATCTTTTGAAGATAAACTATATATCTCATAATCTGTAATTTTTTATTTTTTGCATTTATATTTTATTTTTTTATTTAATTGTTTTGTAGATTTGTTCTATTATGGTTGTTTTATATATAGAAAATCTATTTTGATTAGCTTAAGAATCTCATCTTAAAAACTTTTATAGGAAAATAATTTTTCAGAAGATAGATGATATATATCATATGATTTGGCTGATTTTATTTTCCATTTTTCTACATGATATATATCTTATGATATGACAATTAATTCTGTGTATTTCATTTGATTTTCAATTCCATTTTTCTACATTTTACATTAAGAAACTTATATCTTTTGCAGAAAAAAAACTATACTCTATTTTAGTAAATAACAATAATTCTTTTCTTTTTTCCTATAAACAAAATATGCCATTTTGTCTTCATAAATATATGAGAAAATATTTTAAATTTTGGTTTATTTTTTTCCTATTTAAACATAAACACAAAAATAAATATTGAGTGTTATCAAATGAGTTCAAATCAAAGATTATGACAAAGACACTTCTCATATAACAGAACCAGACAATAAAAATAACATTTACATAAGTCATAACCACTAATAATGCAACTAACCCGCACGGTGGCTAGTCAAACTCCGGCCATCTTCCCACCTCTTCTACTAATCTCTTCACACAACCTACACGGCAACGTATCAAGACTCACCGCTCGGGTTTTACCGTAGTTTCCCATTACTCCACACCTCCTCCATGCATGATACTCCGAGTAAGCCACAGGATCATCACCGAGCCGCTTCAGGTACGTCGCTAATTCCTGCATTGACCCGAATTTGCTACCGTCGATCACTGAATGTGGAGGTACAAAGTCTTGTACGTTACCGGCTCCAAAATATATCGGAACAGAACCCGAATCGAGTGCATAAAAAAGCTTCTCAGTTACATATGACTCAGTAGCTGTGTTTTCGATAGCAAGAACGAATTTGTAATGTGACATAGCACAATGTAGATGATCATACCATTTTGGCTCATCGTTGGAGTTAGCTACACATTCTGGATACATAGAGAGAGCTGAGTTTAAGCCACCAACATTGTTAAGACACTTACCAAAGGAGTGATGAGGTATGAGATCTAGTAAGCTTTTTGCGAGACGGTCTCTATGAGAGAGACATCTTGAAGAAGACCAATACACCAAAACATCCTATACAATGTTTATCAAATCGATAAATCAAAGAAGAAACATTGCGGATTTGGAGTTTAAAAATGATAACTTACATTGTTTTTATGTGAAGAGATGTGATAGTTTCTGTTGTTATGAAAGAGTGAGCCTGCGTAAGTTGTTTGGATATCGTCTTTGGCATGGTAGCTTATGAATATATCTTCATGGCCTGAGTGTTTTCTTCCGGCTTCTAAGTCCATGTACACACGAAGCGGCTCTCCAACTCGTCTCTAAAGCAATAAACTCAGCATCAATGGGATCCAAATAACTCAAAAATTACTCTAGTGAAGCAAGCACAGAAGACTTGATGAGAAATAAGAGCTTATGAGACTCGAACTAAGACCTAAGACTAATCCCAAAACTCTAACCTTGAAATCAAAAGGTAAACACATCATTTGAGAGCTAGAGTGAAGCAAACATCACAAAATCAAATCCAATTAGGTTCAAAATGCATGCTTTAGACAAAACTTTAGCTCAAAGTACCTGAAGTGGAGGAATTGTTGTTTCAAACAACAAAGCATCAGGTGAATCAACCAAAACTGATGATTTAGTCCATAAACAAGTCATCCCACATTGACAAGTATATAAATTTTCTAAATTATCTGGAATCCAAGTCCACCCTTTTACCAAAACCTTAACATGATCCATCTTCAACTTACCACAACCAAACCCACTACCAAATTCTTGTAAAGAACTCGAACTAACATTGACATGGATCGAATCCATATGATTCTCCTTGAACTGAGCACAACCCACTTGCAAGTCCCATTTTTTATAAGCCATGATGATATCACTGAATGGATCCGATGAATCGGGTAGTTTCGTTTCCGGGTCTATTCTATGATGCCCGATTGAATTTGAAGCAGATGGGAATTCTAAAATGCCTGTGAAAGAGAGGATCAAGAGTGTAAAGAACATCATGAGTAACACGACTATACCGTTGAGGTATCTCATTGGCATCGTCAGATTGATTCCTCAAAACCCACCGGATATTATCGACGCCGGAGATGAGAGTCCGGCCAACGGTAGTATGGAGTTTTTCTTCATTTCATTTAGCGTAATCAGTTTCTCTACTGGGTCCCAGTTGAGGTACCAACTATTAAAACGATGTCGTTTTCAAATGGGCCTTATGGAAATTGTTTACTTAAGCCCACGAAGCCCATAAATTCCACATAAGCTCATATTTCTTCAAAGGATTGAGTATTGTTTTATACACACACATAAACAAATGAAAAATGATTTACGTTAGCCCACAAAGCCCATAAACCCAAAGATGTTAATCTCAACCCAAACACTATAAAAAGCATTATTATACAAACACACACACTTAAACAAATACACACGTGCGAGATCTTCGTAATAAAACTCAATAACAAAAGAACATAAACATACACAACCTCAAGAACCAAACCAATTAGTTCCATATACTTTTCAACACTCTGGTAATGAATTTGCAGAAGCATATGTAGAGAACGTTCCAGCTGATTCACTATACCGTAATGGATAAACCGGATAATTCGATGATCCGATTACCGCAGGCGAAGCATTACTCGGACTACCCCTATATGATGCCATATACCTCGAGTTAAAAGGCGATATAGTTGGGTAACCTAATGACTGTGGAGAAGCCATATGAGAAATGTATGATCTTTGTGATGGTGATGGTGAAGTAGCTCTTTGTCTAAGATCCACTGAGCTTCGACTTAAGCTTATTGGAGGAGTTTGTCTGATAGAAGAAGACATGAAAGATTGTCTGATAAAAGACGAGCTAGCTTGTGCCGGTGAGAATGAGATTGTAGATGGTAATGAACCTATTAACATTGCTGATGATCTTAATGAAGAATGTATAGAGGAAGATGTGAAAGACGATGAAGCGGATGAGAGTAATGGCGTGTTTTCTGAAGCGGGTGGCTCTCCGGTACTCGTTCTTGCATCTCGTTTACATACCGGACAAAATGTTCTCCAAGAAGTTAACCATGAATCAACACACACAGCATGAAACTCTGTAAACACATACAAGAAACAAAATCACGAAATGCGCCGAGTTACGAGGTTTTGAGTATATATATACTTACTGTGAGAACAAGGTAAGAGTCTAAGCTTATCTCCAACATTATAGTCTTCAATACAAATAGCACAAGTGAATGCAGTAGTGTTGTCTTCATGTACTGAAGTAAATATAAGACTAGGCATTGCTTTAACTAAGCGACGGCTCATACCGTGAAACTCACGGACTCTATTAGACCTAGTTCGCCTTCTTATACGATGCCTGCGAACAAAGAAACAAGTAGCCAAAACAGCTGACATTGCAAGTAAAGAGATGAATGAAACTGCCATTATAGACCAAGCCGAGTTTTCGATACTAGGAAGTAACCAAACTTTGGTATTAGACAAATCAGCATACTCCATTAACACTTTTCCAGTTTCTTTCGTTACGAAAATCGCATTAATCTTTATACCTCCTGAGTTACCTGCCACTGCACACAAAGAACACCAAAGAACACACACAAGTAAGTAAAATTTTGAGTTACATTTACAATCTTCAAATGATCAAAGAATGGTTTTAAGTTTTAACTATACTTGCTATTAAGACTCCACGATCTTCATTGTCAAAGATTATAGCAGCTTTGAAACCAGCTCTTTGAGCTTTTCTAACTTTATCTTCAAAACTACAACCTCCTCTTATGATTAACACAAAAGGAGATGTTTTGTTTGAGCTCTGTTTTGGTTTATTCATCAGATTTTGACAAGCATTAAGAGGCTCAGCTATATAAAGTAATCCAATTTCACCTGTACTCTTCACCGATGGAGCTGTAAAACCCAAAATTTAATTCTTTAAAAAAACAATCAAAAATTTCAGATTTGGATCGATCCTTATGAAAACAGAGTAAGTAAAACAGAGACTAACCAAAATTAGCTTCGATGTCATCAAATGAGAGAGTGATGTTGTTTCTCATCAAAATCACTTTGCTTGAAGCTAAACAAGAAACTGTTACAACATATAATAATAGGATCAAAGCACGATTCATCGTCTTCTTCATCGATCAAAACGGAAAAAAAATTACAACTTTTTTTTTCTGGGAATTATACGATTTAAGGGTTTTTAAGAAATTGACACGTCAGCTTCCATTTAGATCACAAATTCTAAACCATATCAGTAGATTTTAAGGAAAGGAAATTAAACCGGGGAAGACTCAGATCTATGAATATGGAAATTTAAGATCTTTTTTCTGGAGAGAATTAGGGTTCTTGAGGAAGAAGAAAGAGAAAAAGAGATGAGATCTTGGAAGTTTATTTAATTGCTAAAATTGTCTTTATGTAATATCTGGAGATTTCTCTGTCGGATTCGAGTTTTGTTAGATTATTGGCAGCTTTTTTAATTCAGATAAGTGATGAAACTTTCAAATATTTTAAAATTATTTAAAACAAATAAAAAAATTATGTCTTTTTATTTTATAAAAGACAGATAGATACAGATTGGGTAAGTCATGAGCTCATGGTTTTGTTTTGTGGATCCATTGACTGCTTTGTTGGTTTTTAACATTGCCCACTTGTTATTATTATTTGTATCAATGCATTTATTTTGAGAAAATGTCAAAAAAACATGAATTTATTGATGATTAATTTATATAAAAATATTTATATCTGTTATCTGAAGAAAATCATTTTAAGTTACACATTGAAATTTTCAGCATTATTAATTTATATCTTTGTTTTTTTGGAATAAAAAGTCAATGCTTTATACGTGAACAGTTGTAATATATATATATCATTTTGTAATTTTGAACTATACTAAAGCGTTATAAATCAATAATACTCTGTATATTATTAATTAACACAGTTTAATAAAATAGTAAGATAATAATTTTTGAAAGTTATATGTAAACATATGGTCACATCAATATTATAAATTAGTATTTATATATAACATAAATATAATTTAGCTGACGAAAAAAAAAGAAAAAAAAAGAAAAAATATATANGTATAATGGGCCTCTGTTTCAAGCTTCGGTCCTCTATGAATGGGCCTGAAGGCCCATGAACAATTAAAATCACTAACTGCATATTCCACATAAAGCATATTCAAAGCCTCAAAGCCCATTTAAAAACAAACAAAACATTCACACTTTTATTAATTAAAACCATTCATATTTTATAATTCGAGTTTCAAATTTACTTGGCAATTGCTATAATTAGGTTTTCTCGAACATCTTCTGTGATCTGATCGTTAAAGATCAAAAACTGGTGTTTGGTTCGAGACTCTTGGAGTTATAAACCCTAAATACGTGTGTAAGTGAATGCATGTGTGACATGTGTTATTAAGTTAACTGGGGCTTGATCACATTCACATGGTTCATGACTGTATCTTTTATTGTCTGATATTAAAATCTTGATGTTTACGTTTGTGAAACTTGAGGCTCAAAATAAGAAATGAAGAAACAAAGCATTTAATGTCTCCATTAATCTTGCATCTCAATTATATTCGTACCATATAGATTTGAAAAAAAAAGAAAATTATATTTTCACATTTGTTTATTATTTTTTCAAATCCCTTTTGTTTAAAGTTTAAATTTATGAAAATAATAAATATTAATTAGATCTATATTTATTTTAGGCGATTATAAATATTAAATATTAAATATTAAATAAATATTAAATAATAAATAACAAATCCCTTATATCAATATTTTATGCGATTTTAGAATAAAATTTATAAATAAAAGCGCACATGTGAATACAAAGCTGACAAATACAATGATGAAAAGTTAATGTTCATTTAAAACAATGTCTAATACTAATATTACAAGAAATTGGTCAATATTTAATATCCCACGTTTTTTTAGGTTCTTTGGCTCCCTTTAATTCTCAATATTAATCTTGAAAATATTCAACTATAAGATTAATTTTAATTCAAATCAGCTTTAGTTTTGTAGTGCAATATATATTTAGAGTTCACTCGAATATATATTAATTGACTTATCACGTTCGAAAAAAGATTAATTAACTTTATATCTTCATATATTAATTATTAATATTAGTAATCTACTTTCATATATTTGACTTTGAATATTCTTCGTATTGTAAAGATTTGTCATCTATAAGAAGTTTTTAGACAATCGATCTACTACTCTTTTCAAAATAATAAAAATAAAAAAATAATAATTGATTGGTAGTTTTGGTATGAATGGGATAAATCATCATGACATCACAAAAATAGAAAAATGTGTCGACGTTGTCCTAAAACAAGCTGAAACATAGACTTTATTACAAAACAACAGTTAAAGATAAAAAACCCTTATAACAAGGTTTTTTATATATATATTTAATTTAACCTTATAACAAAACGTCGTGCAAATACATGCATAATTTGCTCAACAACTTTATTATTTTTATTCCCTTATGTGACAAAATATTCATTTCTTTGAGCTAAAAAACAAAAAAAATACAGTTCTTTATTAGAGGATATTATATAATACAACTCTACGTATTCACATAACATAATTTTCTAAGAAGTGAAAAACAACAAAATCATATGTCAGTGCAAACTCGTCCTTGTTTTGAATCCTATAACAAATTATTCAATGTTATTATGTACGTCTTAGCTTGCTCTCACATGGGTTTAGATTGGAAACTAGCTAGAGATCACAGAACCTTCAATCTTGAATAATTGAGTATGAATAAAATATAATTCTAACTATATATAATAATTATTACACATGAATATTCAAGTAGACATGTAAGTGAATATGTTTATATTGTTTTATTGTTACAACTTACAAGTAAATAAATTCTCATAATTTTTACATTCGTGTTATAAATCTAAAGAAGAAAAAAAAACATGACCTCATAGTATATATATGTCACATTAATTATACATATATAAATAGTAAATTATGAAATATGAAAAATCAACGGCGACGACGTGGAAGAAGAAGATGATCGAACGAAGCAGATTTTGCGGATCTTGGAAGATAAACTATAGACTCAGAAACTGTACATGTACTCCGACAAGAACCGTAAAGATTGACAAACCCGAACTTGTTCACGATACTGTTCTTTGATAAGACCTTACTTGATCTACCGGAATGTTCTCGAGACCTCCGATCTACTTCTTCATCACCGTCGTCGTCACTGTTTCCTTCGTCTTTTGAACACTCTAATAACGCTGCGGCGAAGGGATCTCTCACGGGGAAGTTGTTCTTCTTACTTGAATGGTTAAATTTAGAGTGTTTCCCGGTGGCCGGAAATGGGATATTCCGGTGAGGAGGGAGGGGTAGTAGATCTAAAGATTCGTTGTTTAGATGGTGGTTGAGTCTATGAGAGTAGTCTTTAGGTTTTCCGGGAAGCTGTTCCCAAGAAAATGGCACACGGAGTAGATGAAGAGGAGTCGCCGGAGAATTTATAGGACAGTCACCGGGAAACACGAGGGAACTAGAGGAGCATGAGGAGAAGGAAGAAGAAGAAGATAAAGATCTCCGGGATGAAGTGGGTGGCTTCACCGGATTGGTTCGTTTTGATACAATTCGAGTTCTTGAAGAATCCATGAGGAAAAAAATAATTATCAAGAAGAGAGAAAAAAATTATATTTTTGGCTTTAGTTTTTGTTTTCTGATGAGAGATTATTTTTTATAAACTATAGAAGAAGGACAAAATTGTCCAATGATTTTTATTTCTTCAACTAGTTATAATTAATAGTGAAAATAAATTGCAAAACATAATTATTACATGAAAGTATTATTGTGTTGTTAATAACAGAAAAAAAAATCTAATCTATTACTTATAACTTCTTATTTCTAAAAATTTATAAAATATAATCATTGTATCTTTTTAATTTATATTCTTTGGATTTATAATTATATTATCCAAAAAATATATATTATTTACGATATAATATTTAATATCAATATACTTATAAAAATTTATAAAATACACTATAATTCTATTACATATAATTTTATATTAAAAAATATATAATTAAAAATATTTATCGAATTTTATAATCTAGTTATTATGTTATTGGACGTGATTAACACTTTCTAAACGGTTTATTTATACAATTGAACATTAAATTTGGACGTGGAACAATAATAAAATTTAGGTGAGAAAAATAATACGCATGAAATGTTATTAGATTTTGGTAGATATGCATATGATCGTAATAGTTGATACGTGGAAAAGTCTCGTTTAGTTATTCCAAGTAAAAGATGAGTTAAGTGTGAGAGTGGCGACCCCATAGAATTGATGGGCTTAGACGTAAGAGTTGAAAATGACATTGGTGCATGTACTAGTCACTAGTTTGTTGACAAATCTACATAGGAGAGACTAAGAAGAGAGTTGACTTTGACCAAAGTTAGTCACAAAACTTACAAATGACAAGATTATTGCAAAACATAACAAATGTGGATAGTTTATTTGATGTGTTTTGTGTTAATGTTATGAGGATGGATTGTGATTATAGTGCTTATAACATAAGCCTTATATGCATTTTTTGGTATAGTTAAAGTATGTTCTTATATGGTTGAATTTGATAAGTCTCAATCATAAGTTATATGATTTGTTTGCTAGTTTAGTGCTTGTTGAGTAGTCATAATCTGTAAGGAGAAAGTGTTCATTATTATTATGGAAATATATTTATAAAATGAAATATCATTGGATAATGAACAAACTAGCAAATGGATATTTCAAAATAACATATAAGACAAGTATATTTTAATTTAATATAACTATTGTAAAACGAATATTTACATACAAATAATATATATTTAAATTTTGATATAGACCCCTACTATTCTCGAGCCGTCTATGACTCTGACAAAGATGCTAAAACAAAAACATTATGGAACGATTATGTCGACAGTCACGTGCAACAGTGCTTATGGCACGTGATGTAGATCATTTCATGGCCCTTAAGTACTAGGCCTCGTAGATCATTTTGGGCTTAATGAGTCTATTGGGAATTACAAGTGGGCTCAATTCAATCGAGCCCATATCTCTCTAGTCCAGTCGAGTTCATTCTACAGTTTATTTGGTCGAGATTCATTATAAGATATGTACACTTTTTGACATTTTTGTTGTGGGTGTCAATTTTTAATTATATTGTCCAATAAATTTTTAAGAACATTAATTACCCGACTTGAACAAAACCAAATTGACAACTACTATGTAGTAAGTAGGTTTCTCACTTTTTATACAAATTAATTTGGAAAATTTTCAAAATTATTAGAAAGATTCAAAATTACATAAATGTAGGTTTAGTCACTTTTTATATAAATTAATTTGAAAAAATTTCAAAGCCTATTTTTATTTTTCCACAAGACGAAGCTATTTTTGGTCAACGAAATATTAAAATTAATATGTGGTCTATATATAGTAAAGATGCTAAAACAGACTTAACAGTGAAACCATATGAAAAAAAGAAGAATCCAAATAAATTTATATTGCCGTGACGTAATTGGTCGCTCGTTAGTTATGGACATAAGTGGGTCATGTGGTCCAAATTCTATGTATACAAAATTATAACTACTGCCTTCTCTTCTCTCTCACTTTTTTATAGTAACAACAGTGCGTAACATCAACGCGCCGTCGTCGAAGGTGACGACCGGAGAAAACCCTACTTCGAAGAAAGATAAAATTATAAACAGCCTAGTCGCAGAGTGATGAATGACATAAATTTGGATCTGAGTTGAGGAAAAAAAATAACAGAACAGTGTTGATCACGTGCGAACGACACGTGTCGCCGTTATTAGTTTAGAGTGGGGCCCACCATTGAAACTGTGAAACTTTTGTTTATCTCAAAACTGAAAACTGAACTAAGATTATTGTTTTAATGTCTGTTTATGTGAACGTATCTCTGACGACGGACTTGACAAACCCTAGAAATCTGTTGTTATCTATTTTTCTAGCCTCGTTTGACTTTGATTTTCACTGTGTGTTACAATTACTATCACGTCAGGTCAACGCTTTGACTTAATCGGGGATATTTCCATAGCAAAGAATATAAGAAAGCTTTTCAAAACGGTGTCGTGACGGCTCTGATATGCACTACCGTACATCCCATAAAACACACGTCTTCTTCACTATATATACAATGTTTTTATAACCCGAATAGATCTAACGTTATACATTCACATGATACTCATCTTACAGCAATATACATTCACATGTTACTCATGTTACAGCATCTAAAAATTCACATGACCGTGAGCAAGATGCACATACGTTTTAGCTTATTAAAAATTTAACAAAAACAAGGATGGTAGATAAAAAGTGTTCCCAAGACAGCTACTACACATGCCTTGTCAAATTAAGACACACGCGGAATATTAATACAGCTATGTTTTGTTGTGTACTTACACATCTTTATCCTCAAACCTGATCAAATTATAGTCTTCGTAACATATTTGAATTGATCCACCGGTTCTAAGGAATCAATGAATCTATTCGGTCGAAAGTCTCAGTTAAGTTTGACGTGTAATTGATTTCGTGATTGTCATATTCTAAAATTTGTTTCATTTTAACACGTTTTATAAGATTTTCTTCATTTTAAAACTTATCAAGTGTGGCTATAAAATGAAAATAAAATTTAGTTTTTACTCGATCTACAATTATTGGAATATAAACGGCAAGTGAACTTTATTAGAAAATAGAAACATGTATCAGTGTTACAGTGTATAAGTACTGGAGAGACAAAACTTATAACATGATAAAACATCATATGTAAACATATCGCGATTAATAATTTTCTAAGTGCAAAAAGAAAATAAACATTTTAAAAAGCTTGGATGAATTTACTGCTTTGTCAATTTACTAAATAAAAAACAAATAATAACCTAACATTAAAACCCAAATGAAAGAAAAATAAATTACTCACTATGCTTTAACTCTAATTCTCTAACAAAATAAATAAAATACACCATATTATTATGATGAATCCTTTTTCCAAATATGTCAATCATTTTAATAAAAAAGCAAAAGATTAGTAGATTCAAAATTTGATAATTAGAGTGGGAAAAAAAGAGAAATTAAAGTATATCAAATTAAATACTCAAAAAAAAAAAAGTAGAAAAATAAGGAAAAAGAAAAACATTTTTTTTCCACGACCCGATTTTTTTTAGCAATCGCCAGCTGGCATTATACGTTTTGCCACGTGTTATTTTCTCAATGAACATATAATTTGCTGACGTGGTATCCACTTGCTTTACGTTCCAGTTCTTCTCCATAAATACAGCTCTCAATCTTTCAGTTTTCTCCATTTAACCTCACACCTCTTTCTCTTTTTAACTCCGTTTAAGTTCTCCGTCTTGAAAATTTTTTTTACAAGGAAGAAATAATGTCAAGTTTTGACGGCGTTGAAAATCAAATGAACGGTCCAGATTTATCACCTCGTCTCTCTCAAGATCCTTCTTCATTACTATCATCATCTCCTTGTTTCCCAATAACCCTCAAGGTAATAAAACACACACTAATCCCATATTAATATTTTTAATAAAAAAATTTAAATTTCAAACGTATATTTTTTTATTTTTATGCTCTTTGACTCGTTTTGACTCTGTCTTGACTCGTTTTTAGTTCGTAGATGTGTGTTACCGAGTTAAGATCCATGGCATGAGTACTGATCCAGGGAAGATTAAGAAATTATTTGGACTAAAACACCAACCGTCCGATGAAACTAGATCAACGGATGAGAGAAAAATACTTAACGAAATAACCGGAATAGTATCTCCTGGCGAGTTTATGGCCGTTCTTGGTCCATCAGGAAGTGGTAAATCAACGCTCCTTAACGCAGTCGCAGGGAGACTCCATGGACCAGGTCTCACTGGAAAAATACTCATAAACGACAGTAAAATAACAAAACAAACATTAAAACGCACCGGATTTGTCGCACAAGATGATCTTCTTTACCCTCACTTAACCGTACGTGAAACCCTAGTTTTCATCGCCTTGCTTCGTCTTCCTCGGACTTTAACCAGAGACGATAAAATAAGAGCTGCTGAGTCAGTTATAACGGAGCTAGGTCTTTCAAAATGTGAGAACACCATCGTCGGAAACACTTTTATTAGAGGGATCTCAGGTGGAGAAAGGAAACGAGTTAGTATTGCTCATGAGTTACTCATTAATCCGAGTCTTTTGGTTCTTGATGAGCCTACCTCAGGGCTTGATGCTACGGCGGCTCAACGGTTGGTTCAGACTCTCGCCGGATTAGCTCATGTTAAAAGGAAGACGGTGGTAACGTCGATTCATCAGCCTTCGAGCCGTGTGTTTCAGATGTTTGATACTGTGCTTCTTATGAGTGAAGGAAGGTGTTTGTATTTTGGAAAAGGAAGAGACGCCATGGCTTATTTTGATTCCGTCGGATTCTCGCCGGCGTTTCCAATGAATCCGGCTGATTTTCTTCTTGACCTTGCTAACGGTACGTCCCGGTTTTTTAA
>KE156801.1:264293-274722 GCA_000411055.1 Leavenworthia alabamica
GTATTGGGTTATGGACAAGTGTTGGAGCTTTGTTTTTGATGTTTTTTGGGTATAGAGTATTGGCGTATATAGCTTTGAGACGTATTAAACATTAAATGAGATGAGAGACGTGGGCCTGGGCCTGGGCCTGGGCCTAGGGGATCAAATAAATAATGAGTGGGTGAAATTAATTTTAGGTTTTAATTCTGGATATTAAACCGTTGCTAGTTGTAATTTGCAATTTGGCGACGGATTAGCCGGTTTAGTTATCGATGCTTCAGTGTTAACCAGTTTCGTTAATTTTTAATAAAATGTATATTTCATCTATTGCATGATTAATTTTTTTTAATTGGTATGTGAATAATTTTATAAACAAAGACTTATTTGACTAGGCCAATTGACGAGTTGAATGTTCTTTAAGGCCCCTGATCCATGTGTTTGTTTAAGGCCCAATGTTTTGTTGGTCTTTTTAATCTGACGGCCCATTATTGGTTGTGGGCCCAACTATTTTGTGGCTAACACCGTATTTAGTTGGGTTCCCAACTACACACAAAAAAACTTGTAAATGAATCTCAAAGTATTTATAACAATTTATTTTTGCAATTAATAAAGTGATATATTGTGAATACATCATATCTATAAACACATATACATAAATCTCACTGAAGTTATTAGTTAAAGAAAAAAATACTAAATATTAGATTTATTTTACAGCACTAAATATAAAAATTTAAATACCATAATCTTTTTTTTAAAAAAAGTTTTAATGAAAAACAAAAATGCAGTTGATTAGATAATATCCAATCTAAATTGCCACTTGTCAGTGATGATAAAATTACATTAATTTATGGAAAAAAAATACAAAAGATATAACGCATGGAAAATTATTTACAAAAAAGCCAACAAAACTCAACCGTCAGATCATCGTTGAATCATTTAAGACCGTCCATTTTTGAGCCACGTGTAAGCTCTACATTGACTCATTTCTCTATAAAGATTTGATCGTGGAAGAAGAAGAGTCATCTACCCAAACCATTAGACTCAAATCATCATGGCTGAATCAACCGGAGACTCAACGAAGCCATCTGAAGCTAAGGTTCACATCGTCTACACCGAGAAACCAACCGATGAAGAACCTAAAACTTATCATCTCCGTACTCTTACCTCAGTTCTCGGCAGTGAAGAAGCTGCAAAGGAAGCTTTGATTTATAGTTATAAAGAAGCTGCTTCTGGTTTCTCAGCTAAGCTTACTTCTGATCAAGTCGCTGAGATTTCTAGTACGTTTTTTTTACACATTTCTAATACATATGTTATGATCATGAACTCAAATCTCATTTGCTTTTGATGATTTTGAATGTTGCAGAGCAACCAGGTGTGATTCAAGTTGTGGAGAGCCAGACTTATCATTTGCTTAAACCTCTTGGTGATGGTGGTAATGGTGGTTTCAAGTTGACCTAAGTTGACTTTGTGTTATTCAACTTCTGAACTAAACATGTTTGCTTATACATAAACTATTATGTTGTTGTAATGTTGTTGGATTTGAAACTAGTATCTAAATTATAATAATAATGTGATGAAGTTGAAAACTAGTCTATAGTTATATATAATAAAACTATAAATGAATCGTTACAAGTGCCAATGTAAACGAATCAACATTGATGTATTAACTATGTTCACTACCAAGTTATAGTATAACTCTTGTCTTCTGTAAATGGCTATGGCATCAAAGGGTTAAAGCCTATACTTCTCCTTGGTTATTCATAAATCTTCTTTCTTTTTAATATGGTTGGAAGTATCGAGATAAACCCAATGAGGAACAACACTGATAATGTCTTGAAATCATATAGATCTTTCACTGATTTAAGATCTCCAATAGCAAGGCCAGCCTACAACAACAACAACAAGATCAAGCTCTGACTAGAGAGATGAAAACACAAGCACAAGGGCTTACTTTGACTGTTATATAAGCTGCAGGGATGAGACCAATCAATGTCGCTATAAAGAAGACATGGAAAGGTACATCAACTATAGGAGAAGCTAAATTGATAAAAAGATTTGGTAAAGTTGGTGTTATCCTAAGAAACAACATGTAATTCAGAAGCTTATCTCTACGTTTACTAATCTGAAAACATAAACAACCATCAGTATCTCAAGTGAATAAAACTTTCATTATATATGAAAACAAAGAGATCCATCAATGACCTCAGCTTGAAAGAATCTTAATTTATCAGGCCATAACCAAGTAATCAAAGGCCGACCGATTAACTTGGATAAAAAGAAACATGAAGTAGCTCCAGAAGTTGCATTGAAAACAACTAAGATAACACCTTTGAATACACCAAAGAGAGATCCAGCTAATAATGACATGAAGATAGTTCCTGGAATCATAAAGGTCTGCATAAAAATGTAGGTTGCACAATACCCTAAAACAAACTGTGCAGGGTACTCATTCGCATAACTCGCTAGATTATCTCTGAACCACCAACAACAACAAGAAGATTACAGATTTATTAATCCCATTTGGTCAAAATTGAATATTTAGATTAAGGTAAGAAGAAGTTTTTAACTTGAGTAAGCGGAGGTCAGAGATGCTTTTTGGAAGTTTAAGTTTGCCAAATTCAGAAGCAGGCATGGTTATGTAGATACAGAAGAGACCAGAGGAGAAGATGAGGAAGACAGTGAGAGATACAGCGAGCTCCCATCGGCTAAGAGGGAAACGATCAAGTTTAGATCTTTTTCCTGATGGTGAATCATCATCATCGTCTGATATAACACCAAGCTCTTCGTCTTTGATTAAGATTCGTGTTGGTGCCATTAGTAAAATGGTATCAAACAAAAACCAATTCGTAGTTTTATTTCGATTCTAATACATTTTGGAGGTAACGGCGAAGGAACAACGACGATCTGAAGATTTTTCGATATCGGAGAATGAATCAGAGGAGATGAATTGATTGTTTAAATGTGAATCGAGCAAACGGTATTGGACCTGTTGGTGAACATATGAGAGTGTAAAAAGTGAAATTATAAATGGGCTGGTAAAGAATAATATGGGCTTGTTGAAAATTACAAAGGAGATAGCATTTAAAGGCCCAATTTAAAGCCCATATGATAGTTGACTAGAAAAAGAATAATATGGGCTTTTTTAAATTAAAAGTGAGATGGACCAAATATCTAAGGCCCAAGTACACATTAAAGTCAATGAAGCCCAGATGATAGTTGACCGCGCGTGAAAAACATTCTCCACTCGCATTTATTGTGCGTGTTAATAACTCGCCTAAATTACCTGAATTTTCGTAGTCTATAGCAAGGCAAATCGACTTATTTTCTAAAATTACATAATTATAGCGCGTGGAAGAGATCTACAACCTTACAGAATAATATAAAAACACAAGCGAAAATTTATAAAATAATTCCACTTTTGTGAAATTCAACAATAAATTTTTAAGTAATAAATACAGACTTCTTTTAAAAATGTTATTTTCCTGATGGAACAAATAAATCATAAAATACAAATTAATATAGAAATATTTTGTTTTAATTATAAGTCAGGGAAGCATCCAAGAATATTAGCTTCAACCTCATTGTAGTTTTGATGCATGGAAGAGAAGCTTTGGTCCGAATTATACGACTGCGTTTCGAAAGAAGACATAATGACATTAGGGTTTTGTGGATGAGTGACTTGTACGTCAAGCAAGTTATCTAATGTACTCCAATCTACACAGTTGAAGTTCTTCTCGTCTTCTTGCTCGAGGTTCTCGTTTTGATCTTGATTCGTTACTAGACTCGGTGACAAGCTAGGACTGTCCAGCTGCGGGAGCTCGATGTTGCCATATTGATGCATCGATGAGGGTACATTATTAGTGAGCATTTGGTTAAGGTTATGGCTCGATGAAGATGCACCCATATGATGATGATGACTCATGTTCATTGTCGCTAAAGATGAGTAGTTGTTACTACTCATGTTATGCCATGGCTCGTACCCTAATGGCCTCTGGTTTGGAATTGGCTTCTTGAATGCTCGACACACTACCCATCCTTCCTCCTATAGTTCAAAAACATCAATCTTCTTTGATCAATCTCAATGTACTATTATAGTTACTTAGAGTCTTGAAATGTGTACCTGAACCGGGGCTAGCTCGGAGTTTTGGAGGCGGTATTCATGCATGATCCAATCGGACTTTCTTCCATTAGGAGCTCGACCTTTGTAGTACACAAGAGTCTTTCTCATTCCTATGACATTGTTCTTGGAAAGGACCGCTTTGTCTCGACCGGTGGCTTTCCAAAACCCAGCTGAGGTGGCTCTATTGGTTCTAGTCCCGGTTGGGTACTTTCTATCCTTGTGGCTAAAGAAGTACCACTCGTTTTGCTCTTCATACCCTAGTTTGCATCTCGCTACAATGTAACATCAAATATTACAAAATATTAGGAAACTAATTATAAAACAAAAGAATAAAAAACAATATGGTGAATTTTTATTTGATATGATTATATGTTCCCATGCTTTCAACAAAAAAATCAACTAGTTTAATTTCAAAAAGGTATTATGATTTATGATTGTGTTACTATACTTCTCTTAATTGTTTTTCGTAATATATTCTTTTCACATTCATAAAAAAATTAAACATGCTAAAAAGATTGATTAATCATAATCATTATAAAAATAATATGACAACTAAAATTTACTTCCATTGCATGCAAAAGATTAATTAATAATAATCATTATAAAAAAAATCCACGTTGATTAATTACCTTGTATGTCCCATGGCTCCATTCTATAGAGATCAATCTCTACAATAACATCTAAAGCACTCTTCATTGAGTTGATTTTTCTATCTAGGTAATAACCCACAAGCTCTTCTTCTGTTGGATGAAACCGAAATCCAGGTGGCACAGTCGATTGCATTATATTATCCATCCACGAAGATCCTATAAACGTATTAATTAAATCAGAAAAATGTTAGATAAATGAGTAAGAAATGAGATTGTGAAATGGCAGAGAAGAGAACCATATGAAGAAAATGTATTGTATAAATAAACATAAGAGTGTCTTTTTGAAAAAACCTTAGATAAACAAGACACAACCTTAAAGTTTTGTCTTTAGGACCAAACCCAAAGCCTATTACAAGCTTAGTCAAATTTAATTATAATAAAGGGATCGGGTGGCTCTTGGGTCCAATGAAATGCCAAAAGCTGTGTTGAGTTACTTAAGAGTAATGATAGTGATGTTACACACGGACACACACAGTAATATAATATATATACCTAAAAGTCAACAAAAACACAGTTGGATATCATATCTAAAGCTTGGATGATTGGATCTTTAAGCTTAAGGCTATTGCTACTGTATTTTGATGATGTTGGTTACGAACTTATGATGTTTTTACTGGGGCCACACAAAAATGGAGGAGTTCTTTCTATTTTCGATAGTGAAAGTTTTTAGATTTTTTTTATTTCAGATAAACATTAGGTTAAAGAGCTTGACAGTTTATACAATATGTACTATATAATATAACATATGTTGGTATATTATAAGATCAAACCAAACATATATATTTATAGGTATTTGTAAAATAAACATATATAAAGGATATATATGTAGCCGAAAAGCTTGACGGGTGGAAGTCACTAAAGGTTTGATGTTCCTTTGAGTGTAGTACACACTCTGTCACTTATGTCTTGGATTATATAAATATATATATATTATTAATTATAATGATGCTTGGTTATTAATTTCTAAGAACCAATAATTTCGTAGAAACATTGATTCCAGAGTCATAACAATTCATTATGTATTACTCTAGGGTCAATACCCACATAAACGATCACATGTATATGAAACTAGATATGTATAATACGCATATACAAAACGATGATCACATATTATACGTATGCATGGAAAATGCAAAACAAAAACGGTGATGCATCTGTATATATATCATCATAGGTCATGTATATATACGTATAAAGAAAAGACAAAAAGGAACAACGGATTAAAACTTACGAGGTGATATAGATCGGACGGACAAGAAGGGCTTGTCGGAATTTGTTTTTGTTTTAATATGCAAGCGAGTTCAAGAAGGACGATCTAAGAAAGAAAGAGTGGAAAAGGAAGATTGAGATATTAATATCAAGATTGGACTGAATGATTGTTATATATATATAACAAGACAAGAGAGCTTGGCTTTTACTTAGATCACATGTGTTTGGACCAATTTAGACTGATTATATAGGTTTATATGCATTTGTATTAGTATGCTTTTATAAATATGGTAAGTGTGTGTCATGTGAGTGCAAAATGATGATGATTATATAAGGAGAAGAAGGAGATGAAGGAAGGATTTAATTACGCGTGGGATTTACTATTCTAGGGCTTGGTTTTGGTCGGCGTCTCTCTCTCAAAGCTATTTATTGTTTAAAGTTTTTCTAATCTTCTCCACTTTACCGGCTGTTACTACATAACTCCAACCTTTTTTTTTATTTGTCTATTGATTATTAGTTGTATGAGTTATTACATCACACAAGATATTTTTTATTATTATTATTTTATATATATGAAAGCTATATGTAATATATTAGATTCTTATGTGGCATTGGGTCGAATGGTAAAAAATGTTCCAAATATTTCTGAAAATCTTCAATTTGAATTTTTTGTTTCACTGTAAGATTGATTTTTTGGAATTAAAAAATTAAATTTTAAAACTAAAAAAAAAATATTTAGGGTAAAAACATATTAGTTTTTTTTTTTTTCTAAAAAATCGAAGTCATGTTCGAATACATAAATTTCACATATCAACGACCACATGTCATTATAAATATATTCTTTTTAATTGATGTAATCTTAACATTTCAAAGCAATGAAAAAAATCGGATTAATTGTTAGGTGAAATTTATATTTTTGGATAATTATATGAAGATAAATGGATTAACTAATAAGTATATAACTAGTATCAACATCGAAAGAATTTACACGCATGTTTCTTTATGGATTACTACGTAAATCTCACTCAATACTACTGCATATAATTTTATAATGTAATATCCACTATTAAACAACAGCAAAAAATATATAAATAAAATAAAGTCTAGATCCACTGGAAAACCACATATTTTTTAATTTAGTATTTTTTTAATGATTAAACAAATGTTTTCAGATTTATATGTGACGATTATATATAAAATTAGAAAAAATAAAGAGATGAGTAAAATGGAGGAATATCATATGTTCTCCTACAATCCAGCTTCCATTGTCTGGTTTGGTGGCGCCGTCCTTGACACGTGTCATCAAAACTAAAAGACACGTAAGAATCAGAATGTTTCTATTACATAACTAATCATTAGTTCCTCATCTGATATCCGCTTACGCGGGTCCCACTAAAACCGTTGCCTGTCGTTTTTTCCACGTCATCCTTTCGGCTTAGGGTGACGTCATCTATGTAACTCATTGACTCTAGTCCATGTGAAAAAATCCAACTAAAAATAGTGACGCCACTATAAATTTGATTCAATCCTAACTATTGGCTGGCCGGTTTGATACCATATACGATATTTATTAATTTACTTTAACTAAAATATTTACTAGATCTAATAATAAGACTACCAAGTGAAATATCTTAACGCATGAGAACAAAAGTACTTACCACATTACACGCACGTTTTGTTTTTGGAGGCTGATACTTTACCGTCCACGACTTAAAAAGTTGTCCATATAACGCCAAAATATCTTGAAAATATGATATTATGTACATTGGTCCAAAGACTTTAAGGTCTAGCCTTTTCATCTGTTGTAGAATTTGAAGATCTCATGTATTTAAACTAATAGTGGGTCTTAAAAACTAAGGAGAAATGTTAGTTTAAGTGGGTCCATATTCATCAAAAATGTATACAAGTATGGAACGATGCCTAAAAAAATATTGACAAAGATCATAGAATTTGTAATGTGCCCAATCATATAGTGTCTTGGATATATTCAAATTAAATATTCCTCGGTGAAAAGATAAAAGAAATAAATAAAAAGATAGTTTCCTATATTTGCTTTGGCTGAAAGAGTTAGCTTATGATCTTGTCTTAGATTCGATCTTAACTGAACTTTGACAACGACTTGTATCTAGAAACAACCTTCTATGTGTTCACTTTTATTTACTTATAACTATAAGTGAAATTCAATAGTTATCAAACAATTATAGAAATGGATTAATGAAATGAGGAAATTAAAAAATGTAATGATGAGAAAAGCAAAAACTTCTAGAGGCTTGAATGGAACAGAGAGGCTGATGATGGTGTGTCGGCCCACACCTCCAACTTGGCTCTTTGATCCTATTGCTTCTCTCATACTTATTCATATTTTCTTACATTTAATTAATTATTTAACAATTATAAACTTTAAAAAAATTAAGTAGCTTCTACTTATTAATTTGTAAAAAGTTTTGATGGCTTATCTTGAACAAGGGACAACATTTGTTTTATTGGACAAAATACTTTTTAAATAGTTTAAGCCTTAAGGTCACACTAGCTATATTATATAATATTTAATTATTTTTAATTATTGTAAGGTAGTTTTCTAGCTAAATCAAAATTTTTACTTAATATAAATATCTAATATTTTAAAATATTAGTTATTATCATTAATTTATTTGAATAAACCTAAGATTTTAAAATGTTGAAAATATTAGTTATTATCATTAATTTATTTGAATAAACCTAATATTTTAAAATGTTGAAAACATTTGGTTGAAGTATATTAAAAAATGTTCCCAATCTTTTTGTTTATGTGAACTGATTATAAAATATATTTATCCTAAAAATGTCCTACTTTTATAATTGTATATTATAAGAGTATTTTACTCATATAAAGGTACTGAGTTAAACTATATACAAAGATAAGTTTCTTCCTTGAAACTATATATTAAAAGCTGGGCCAGTTCTGGGCTTAGTAAACAAGTTTTACATTTGGGCTTGGGCCTTTATAAAGTGAATAAAATAACACTCAACAATTTTACTCAATAAAATTAAAATCGCTTAAGACCATCGATGAGAGCATAAACTCTGACATAACCTTCAAGCTCTTTACATGTCATAAGAAGTTTTAGATCTTGACTTTTAAGTTAGAGATTTTATGTTATTATATAGTTTTTTTAGGACTAAGATTCTGTAGCTGCAAATGTTTATTTATTGGTTTAAATATTTATATGTTCAATAACATCATAATAACCGATATAAATATTTAGCGTTAAAAATAATACTGTAATAATTGATGAGTTTCATTAATAAAACATATAGTAAACTAGTGGAATCACATGGCCCCTGACTTCAAGGCTGGTTCGTCCGGTGGCGGTGAAGGTAAAACAGTTAAAGCTAAAACTCCACTAATCGCCGCTGCAATTGCTCCGACTATAAACGCCGGTAAGTTTCCACCGCCGAAGAGAGCGTCGAAAGGTCCACCACCAAGTGATACTATCATTTGTGGTATCACAATCGCCAAATTTAAAACTCCTAATGAAAGTCCTATAAAACAAAAATAAAATTTAAATTTATAATCAGAATCATATCAGTAAATTTTTAACTTAAATTTACCACAGTTAAAAAAGTTTTACCTTGGCCAGCACCGGAGTTGCTTGAAAATATGGACGCTAACGCAAACGGAGTACTAAAAGTAATCTATAGTAATAATAACATAAACGAATTAATAAAATATTATTTTTTACGTAAGACAACAAAATATAAAGACAAAACTAAACTGTACTTACAGCTAATGGTATACCAAGAACAGCAAAGAGACTTAACGCTCCAGCTTTAATACTCGAGCTAGGTCCGGCTAAAACTCCGGCGTTTCTCCGGTAATCTTCAGCCACTTTAGTAACAAGAACCGTCATAGCCAAACCAGCAGCAAGTATAAAATTAACAATACCCCAAAGTCGTTTAGCTCCTCCCACTTTCCGACCAATCCATTCAACAAAAAGTGACATAAACCCAAGAACTATTGCATTAAACATCAATCCCATTGCACCAGCTTGAACTCCTTTACTATAAAGTTTCTTTGATTGAACATTTCCTTCTGAGTCTCCACCATACACTTCACGACCCATCCAATCAGTATCAAACAATAGAAATGGAAACCAAGCTATCCAGTTCAAAGCTGTGACTAGTAAAAGCATCCACATCGGACGTTTCATGACTTTAAAAGCTCCAAATATTTCTTTGAATAAAGGAACACTTGAAGTCTTCTCGTTGTTGTTTTGTATCGGTGACCATTGTTTGTCTTTAACGTACCAAAGAGATGTAATGGTGACGATTAAGAGAAGAGTTATGGATAAGAAGAAACATGTTTTGAGATTTGCGCAATAGATATCACAAGCTTTAGTCATTGTGAATGGAAACATTTTGTGAAGGTTAGTGTATGATCCAGCTGCGTAACCTAAAATGTTTCCAACCGCCATAAAGAAAGAGAAAAACG